>JAQFZX010000973.1:0-39269 GCA_034682405.1 Hydroisotoma schaefferi | reverse complement strand
CATTTACTAGTGATTACATGGCATAGAAGAGCGGCCCTGACAAGGCCCTTAACAAGCTCTTATTCAGACATCCAACAATAGTGACCTCCTCGAAAAGGCCAAAAACTCATTAGTGTCCCTGGACGCTATTCGAGACGATAAAATTGGAATAGGTTCATTTTGTAGGGGGAATTGTTTATGGGGAATATAGGGAAAATTGGAAATACGGTAAGTGAAATTAAAGATTCACCTTCCTGTACACAATAACACAATCTACACGGGTATTAAAACGAACTATTGCATGAAATGAGATTTTCGAGATAGCAACTTTTATGCATGAAAACAGTGTGTCAAATTGATAATAGATCTGTATTTAGCATTAGTCTACTGTAAATTTTTATTTATTGTTATTATGAAAGTATTTCTAATCATTTGTATCAACCCGTTATCTGTTGTTATCCTGTCTAAACCTGCAACTCTTTTGTATACGTTGTGGCGATTTTTAATAAAGTGTATAGTCCAAGGTTCATAACAGACCTTGCTTAGAGTATTAAGCACCATTATATTGCAAAATAATGGGATTCAAATCAGCAAAGTAATTCAGTCCCCAGGGGGTTGGCGCCCCAAAATTCGGGCTCCAAGGGTCTCCAGAAAGGTCAGAATTCGGGCCTCAAGTCATTTTTATCCCATGGTTACTTGGGTGTCTAAGGATAAATTTTTGAGAAAAACTCCGTCCCCATGAGGTTAAAGAAACTTGAACACAAATTTATAAATATGTCGGCCACCCCTTATGTGAAGTTAATTAAAACTAAAACTAACTTAGAAAACGATACTCTAGATTCAGCTCCCTTAATTTTAAACGGCAAGTATAGTTATTTGAACATTTTTTTGGAGATATTTTTTCAGTATACTTCTTTCATATTTTTTTGGAGATTTTTACTGTACTTTGATCTTGTATCTTTATTTGGAAATAATTTGGAAAAATGTTTATCTTGTATCCTTATTTTTGAAGGATTAACGTGAGATTTTTGTTTTACATTTTGCAAAAATTTAATTTTTAATTTTTCCAGCTCTGCAAATAACCTATAATTATTATTAAAATCCAACGTTTGAGGTAGCCGTGGGGGTCAAATGGACCCAACCGGGTAAAAAGTTAAAAAATATTGTTGTTCTACCTGAGTGCAAAAGTGCCTGTGAGGATTTCTTTAATGCATGGGATTCAAGAATAGATATGATAATGAGACTAATAGGCGAGACCGTAGTCACATCCTCCATATTCATAGGCAAGGAAAAAATTTCGTAGCCTGACCAGATGACCATCTGTTAACAGGACAGACAGCAGTTAAAAGTGTGGAACTGTAAAATAGTCCAGTGTAAAGGGGCTGAAAACGTCGTAGCTGATTACTTATCTAGTGCGCTAGTAAGTCTTATTCCAGCCTGATCAGCAAGTTGACCCAGTGAAAGTCAGTTTAATTTATGGTTTAAACATTCGTCTGCAGCGGATAGGGAAAAATTTATAAGTACGTACTCGTCCATGAAAAGCTTTACAAATACATTCGGCCGTTCCAAAATACATTCTCGGAGCTGGTAGCTGGACATGTTAATGCGCATATCTCACCTAGGTCTCCGAATAAGCAGACTCAGCGTCTCAGAAAGTTAGTCACGTGCATGGCAATAAAACATCAGCTGATTTAAGTTTACAACCGAAACGCAATGAACTAGTTTCAGTTCTTCCACAAAGCTTGATTCCAAAGATTCTACATCAAATTCACGATGCTCCAGAGTCAGGACACTTGGCAGTTTGTAAGACCAAAAACCATATCAAACAAAGGTTTCATTTCGATAAGGTGAATAAACTCATTCAGGAATATGTTTTCTCTTGTCAAACTCAAAAGTATCAACAACACAAGTCTAAAGGCCGAACCCGAAAGGGGTACTAGGTCACGTCCCTGTAGTTACTCCTATATTAAAGCCCTTGTTTATTGAATTCATAGGCCCTATGCCAGCTTGTCAGTCAAGCAAGAATCAGTACTGTTTAGTTGTAATAAATCATTTCAGTAATTGGGTTGAGTTTTTGCTATGACCACAGCTGCAGGTAAAAAACTAGCCGAAGTAGTAGAAGATCAGATTTGTTGTAGCTTCGGGTCACCAAAGACCATATGTAGTAATAATGGATCACATTTTGTCAATAAAATGATTAAAGGGTTGTGTAAAGGTTGGTGTGTAAAACTGTCACGGATAATTGTATTAAAGATTTGACTAATGCTGTTGTTGGTGTTGTAAGAGTTGGATGATAAATAATAAAAGATATTTGGGTAAGACTTCTTTTGTTTAACCGAATGAGAAGTATTTCGACTTTATTATATTCTGAAAATCCGTGATCAACTCTTCTTCCACTTAACAAAGGCTTTCACTTAACAAAGGCTTCCACTTAACAGGGCTAAAGCCAGGAGGAAGAGTCCCCCTGTTTTACAATCTTTTGCTTCCTTATTTATAACCATTTGCTTACCGTTTAATCTTAAAATTATTTCTTATCTAAATATAGATTCAGGTGTTCATTTGAGTGACTGCTAATTACAATTCAAGATCTTAGTAATCTGCCAACGATACTTGGCAGATCTATAATTTAACTTTTGCCTTAAATGGTCATTGTGGATTTGCACCATTTCGTCTTAAATCTAATAATACTACAAATATTTCTAATCTTGACAAAACACGTCTTAATCTCTGCGTGTCATCCATGCGCAAACAGAGCAGAGTGAACCAACCAGGACTTAGTCCGAATGATAAGAACATAGACTCTGGGATCGCCATCTTCAAATATTTGCGTTAGTATTACACAGTAATAAGTCCTGATATGATACGTGACAGTAAAAAAATGTCACCGGCGTTGGTAACTCCTGGTCGGGAGATTCCCGTGCCAATGGAAAGTTCGCTACAACCCACTGTGATGCGTTGTATCTGCAGTTTGCGTCTCAATGCGCAGACATTGAGAAAGAAGGCACTGAGTTGGCTAAAAGAGTTCCTGAGAACCTAAAACACGTAATTGAGTTCGTTCTTCATAATATAAAAAAGTACTCCAATTAACAACCTACGGAATTTTCTTTACAAGTTCTCGTAAGGGACTTTGAGCTTTCCGATAGTGAGACTAAAAAGGTCAAAACGTTATTCAAAAGACAGATAGGACCGTTCAATGTACTTTCAAAATCTAACCACACTCACACTGTCAATTCGCTTAGGCGAATGATTCCAAAGAGACACGGTACCGATCTCGAACCTTTTATAGTCAGAAAAACTTCTAAAATCTTACCAATTTAACTTAGAGAAGCTCAGAAGGATAGTCTACCTTGTATTCCAGTTGCCAGGCCGCTCCGAGCAAAGACTCGTGTTGTTTACGGAAGAATGTCTACGAAAAGGATAACATAATAAACAGTAGAATATTTCGTTCATTAAACAGGTAAATTGTAGTTAGAGAAATTTTCTTACTAATTTTCTAATATGTATTTGTTTGTGTATTTTTTAGGTGTTGGGTGCTCCAGAACCACGATTTTTGGACACTAAAAGTAACGAAGATAAGTTTACGTCAGTTCAGGCGTTTTCTTCAAAATTGACAGTTTCCATCGCCGACCACCAAAAAAGTCATGGCATGGAAACTGATCCGCTTTGATAAGAGCTTCTACCTACCCAAAATCCTGTGTCTTTGTCTTGAATGATCAAAGATGCTCTGAACTCTACTACTAAAGAAATAAGTAGTTATGAATAGGCTAAAAATGAGCGAAAAAATTAGTGATGAAATGGGGAATATTTATTGAAGTACCGTATTGCCGGAATGGATGGTGGTTATTAAATTACAGACATGAAATTAGTATCTGAAACTAAAGTTTGTTGACAAATGCAGCGATAACCCGCAGTAACAAATTAAAACGATTTAAAGCTAATTTTTAGCAGAAATAAAAGCATCTTTCTGCGGAAATCTTATAAAATACACTACGATATCTATTAATCTGATTCATCATCGACCATAACTTGTTTGTTCGTATTGTTGGATTGTTCTAAAAATCTCTTGCACATTTGCATTGCAGCTTAGAACAGAACATTCAGTCACCATCTTTGCTGGAATATGTTCAACACTAAATATTAAAAATGGAAACTTGGGAAACGATATTAAAAAATTAAAACAGACATCAATTATATTCTGACAATACTAAAATAGAATGTGCTGTGTATTTTTTCGGTATAGACTTAGAGATGGATGTAAAATTAGAAGATTGGTAGAAGGGTGTTTTTTGATGATTTTCGTCAGTAATTATGGAAAAGTAAATAAAACTTGATAAACACAGTAAAACCTCCTCCAAGCAGCTTTATTAGCCCAGTCCATTGATATAACATACGGGCTCTGTACTACACATTTGACTGAATCATTATTCAATCTAAAATTACAAGGTAAACTTGTTTACTGCATGCAGTTACTGATTATTTTATCCCTTCTCCGTTCCATTTTACAATTTACGGCCCCCACATACCTTTGCCTTTTGGCAGTCACTCGTTGATATTCCAGGTACCTGAAATTGCCGATTTTAGCAAAAGCAATTTTATATGTGTTGCTTATTTATGAAAACAACGGATAAGCTTCATAATGTTTTGGAAATTTCGTAGTTGTGGGGGTCGTTTTGATCTCCACTGGTGCCTACACCTTCGGATTTTGCCAAACATATTCCGTTATTTGTTTATTTTAAACAGAAGTTGAGCAACAACCTTTTGTACTTGCTCTTGGGTACCTGAAACCTTGGAGTTTGCCAAAAGTAATCAGTTCGTGATTACTTTTGAACAAAAGTAGAGCAACAATTTTTCGGAAATTGTACACCCTATCGGGCCCAACTGACCCTTACGGGTGCCTAAAACTTTCGATTTTACCAAAAATTATCCGTTATTTGATACTTATGAACAAAAGTACATCAACGATAGTTTTAGAAATTTCAGGCCAGTTGGGGTCATTTTAACCCCCACGAGAACTTTGGGTTTTAATAAAAATTATAGGTTATTCGTTACTTTTGAAGAAAAGTACAACAGCAATATCTTTTGATATCACATAGACCGATCGGGCTGGTTTACGAACTTAAAATTCAAAATCGGCCCTGGACCCCCTATGCCAAATTTCGGGGGTGTGGTGTCATTATTTACGAGTTATGGAACGGACACAGACGGATTGCGTGGCTACATAGGCCCAATTGACTGGTCTAAAACTAGCAATAAACTAATATACGAAGACTTTGAATACAGGAAACAAACAATAACATCAAATATAGCATTTCAGTCCTTCTGTTATCCGCTTTGCCTATCTCGTTGAGCTCTTGGAGGTAAAACCTCCAATTTTTCTAAATTGACGTTTTCAGGATTTTTGCTCTACTGACGTAACCTTATCTTCGTTACTATTAGTGTCCAAAAATCTTGCTCCAGAATAGTACCAGCCGTAAATGCACCTTAGATGGGTCGGAATCTAAATACTCTGGACAACCCCGTAATGGTTTCCAACACAGCAATAAAGTTGGCACAGCACAAGGCGGTTATTCGTGAAAATAACAAGCGCTAGGGACGTAACTTCAAGCCTCCAGCTCATCTAGCGTTTCACCGTCATCATTTAGATTTAAATAATACTTTTAACTTTGCCAATAGTCATCCTGACCTGTTTGAAGCGATTACTTTCAAATTAACCCCCCAGATGTATTCTGTTAAACCCCAAGGGAATTCTTAGTTCATTTACGTGAACAATCTCACTAAATGTATAGAAATATGTACTTATTTGACACAACAGGTAGAAATCGCGATAGACGCAGAGTCCGATTTCCAACACTACTTTCACGACTGCATCTCTCTGATACAAATCTCTAGTTTTGATTTTGATTTCATTATAGATCACTTTCCATTATTAAATTTGATCAAACCTATGGTCAGTCCCATTTTACTAGACCCCAGTATAGTAAAGATAGTTTTCAGACCCCACGATGTTAGAATCATCCAGAGAGATTTTGGGCTTATTTTAATTGGTTTGATCGATTATCAGAACATTATAAAAGTTTTTTACGCTTGACCAGAAGTAGAACAGTTTAAAGATGTTATTTTGGAGACCTTTCAGGTCAAGGTTGACAACGATTTGCAAAAATTCCCATGGATTAAACGACCCTTAACCCCAGAAGCAATCGAATATGCAGCGAATGACTCAAAGCTCGTTAGGAATTAGGAACCTAGGCCTAGGTAAGGTAGAGATTCCAGTAGGTATAATTTCTCTTGCCTTTTCCAAAGAACTCTGTCTGAGTAGATATACTTATTCTTCAGACGAAACATGTTTCAACAATAATTCAGTTAAGCCATGAAAAAGTTAGAAACTTTCAGTTTTTACGGTAGTTTAGAGGAAAACAAACCTATGTTTCTAAAAATGTGTCGAACGAGACACGAGATAGCCAAACAGTTGGACATAAAACCGTATACTGCTCTTCATTTAGATAAACTAGCCATGTGTTTTTCTAATCCACCAAGTTCAGTCAAATTGTTTAAAGATAAAGTCCATTTCCATAGGTTAATTTAGGATGAAAGCATCCAGAAACTAATTAATTAAATAATTAACTCAATAATTTTTAATAAGCCCAACACAGTTGGATCATAACAGTTTCTAACCACCAGCACCACTACATGGACAAACTGGGTAACAAGAATGATGTTGGGCAGTTGGTCCTATTCCACTTTTAAGCGTAAACACTGCAATATGTATGATTTATAAATAAGCAGAAGCTTGCAATACCATTTATACTGCAAAACGTCAAATTATGCGTAAATAATACTTCTGTTGCAGCTATTACTCAGGGAGAAAGTGGCAAACCTTAATAAGTCCATTCCATACCAAGTAATTATTCCAGTCTTAGTCCATTTCTTTGCCAATAATTCATCGAGGTTGGAAGGAAATAATTTAAAGTAAATAAAATGAGGCTAAGGGTGGAGTAATAGTCGCTCCTGTACTAAATATATTTTACTATGACACCGTATCGGAACTCGAATATTTGGAATGGACTTAAGGACAGACTAAGGGAAAGACAGATGCATGTAAATAGTAGAGAACCGCAGTAACTGTGCCCGAACTCCGACCAACAACTTCCTTCCCTGGAATAATTTAAAACAAGTCCTTAATGTCCAATATCCTAAATGTCCTGAAAAGGAGTTCTCTATTTGGCATGGATGTATAAAATGGATAAAAAAAGGTGGAATAAAATGGAGTAAACAGGTTGAGAAAGATAATTGCATTCGTAATAGGGGCTTGAAGATAAATTGGTTTTAAAAAAAGTGGGGAAAATCTACAAATATCCTTAAATAAGCATACACTTAAAATTAAAAATAGCAAACTGCGTAATTCTTGGATAATTTCAACTGAATTTTTCTCTACTAGTATCATTTTATCCAAATCTTCCAGCATTTCATTTTAAATTGCATCCTTTCTGCAGAATTCCATCCGGGTTTGGCCATTAGTTCACCATCTCATCCAGACACTGTTTTGCCATACATGGCAAAATAAGCCTTCCCTGCCTCCTTTAGTAAAGGAAGGAAAGCGTTGATATGTCAAGCACTCGTGTGTCCTAACCTCGAGCTTGTAAGGAGGAAGGAGAAGATGCGGCCAAGAAACTCATCAAGTTGCAAACATCGTTTTCAATTTCAGAAACAGAAACCACAAGTTGAAATTTCCCTTGGCATTAATTGCTAATTATTATCTAACTAGTGAGACTTGGCACGGCAAGAAGAAATGTATGGAGAAATCTACAAGATCCTTTACTACTGAATGCTACACGCCATACCCAAGCAAAACAAACTATTTTATACTTTAAACCCACAGCCTAATAAAAAAAACTTAGGATGCATGGTAAAAGTAAGAAGATGAGGGTTTTTTCTACCTAACTTATATGCTAACTACAGCCATGCCATTATGATCTCTAAATAGTAAACTCAACACTTTCCACAACCACGGACATGTTCTTAAAGAAAAATCTAATAGGAACATCTTCTAATTTACCTACCGTTTTTTACCACAAAATGGCTTCGGCTAGCGTTAAATTTTTCAAAACATGTAAAAGGCTGGAATCTAATTTCCTTGGGTGGCCTTTTATTAAGCTCTCAGTGTTTTTTATTAACGTGAATTACCATTAATACAGATTTTTAATTTGTATTTTTAGTCCTTCCATCAAGAGCTTCAGCGGGCATAGATAATGGGTTTGGGCAACTATGTCCTTACAGTAATAAATATGCATTCCTACCTCGTCCAATGCTGAAAGTATATAGATATTATGATTTTAAAAAATATTGGAAACTCAAGTGAAACTTAACAATAATTTCCTACCTTGATGTAATACGTTCAGGAATCAGAGAAGCCGTTTAGTGAGGTTTAAAAATATTTAAGGAATCTTTAACAAACTGAGTTGAGTACACTGTGACTGTATAATTTTCAAGATCAGAAAATATGTGTAAACCTTACCATCTTAAACTCACCTATTGAACACGCAAATTTACCTTAAAAAGATGGCTTATAATTGGTTTTATAACTTAATGCTAAAGAGCCATATATCATATTATTTGAAGTTGTATTGTTAGATTTGATTATTACTAATAATGATTACTACATATCCGAAAATAAGAAAGGGTGGTCAGGCCTCATCTCATTTTATGATACTCTCTCATCTGATCTCACGGCCAAAAACAATGTTACAGGTTAGAAGAACAATAACAATGCATCCGGAGTTTAAATGAATTTTAAAGTAATTGTTCTAACACATAAGGAACCATGCGGGACACGCGTTCCTTCCTCCATAACTTCAAATATTGCTTGCAAAGGTTGAAAAAATTGTTGTATGTATTTAGTCCAGCCTAAGAACTAAGGGATGTCATGTCCTGTGGTCGTGGAATATGGGAAGGATGATTTGTGATGTGATCGTTTCTTAAATTGGGTAAGGTTAAAGAAATTATTTAAATGGAATCCTTCAAGTTTTACTCCAAGCCTGATTCCTTTCTTTGTCCAGACCATAATAAAGTTAAAGTACGGATTTGATAACTTACACAATAAGCACTGGCCAGGTCATTTAAAAAACTAAACTAGGTATATCTCATAAACTTTGGTTGGTCATCTTGTATTTATCTTCACAAAAGAGCTTATATACATTCTAAAATATCAACTGTACTCCACCATCCCTAGAAATAATAAATAGGATTCCCCACCCTGGGGAATTATTTATTGGAGAAAATAACATCTTCAACAGAAAGTTACTAACGAGTAATTACATAGACTTTTACATTCATTTTAACCACTTACCCTTACCAGTTTTATTAAAATCTTACAGAAGGAAGGACCTACTTATCTTGAGTTTCTGTTTTATAATTGGGCCCTTACCCTTTTACAATAATATTCTTGGACCACTAAAAGATTTTAATTATAAGCAAAAATTTACAAGATATTCTTATATCAAATCCAATTACCTTTCAAAGATTGCATTGTCAAATTCACGTAATCGTTTCCTTTCCCAAGTTCATTCAGCAAGTTTTGCCAAGATTGTTTATCTATATCTCTAAATCCTCAATTTACTAGCACAGAATCATGCGACTGAAGTGTCCCATACTATAACATTTAAGGATGAATTAACTACTGGATGATGACTTGACATTTTACAAGATTCAGGTAATCTTCTACTGTAAGGCTAACTTTACACCGGTTATACTATTTTCTAATTGTAAAAACTCCATGATCTTTCCCTCCGTACCAGACTTACAGAGTTCAGTCCTTGGCCACTTACAGAAACCATTCACTCCGAACTTGAGTTAAATTTACTATAAACTTTTAAGTTGTTATGAACTTTTCACCAGAAAGACCTGCCTTAAATATTCCTCTGACCATCTTCAATTATTTAGTATTCATACAAAAGCACCTCGCAGTGCAATAGGTTGACCCCAGGGGTCATCGAGATTCAGCAGAGGCCAAGGGGGGCCTTCAACCACCAGAGGTTTTGAACCAAGTTGTAAGAATTCATCTAAAACCTTTACTTACCTCCTACAATATTACAATTTTTAACTAAAAAACGACCCTTCAAAGCATCACAGCCAACAAATCAACGGACAGTAGGATAATGACTTGACTAGGGACCTTCAATTTACCTGACTCACCTTTATTAACTACTCCTCCTGCATTTCATGATCATTTCAAGCTACTCATCATATTTAAATTGGGTTTTAACCTAGGAACGTCCATTGAAAAAAGATAGTAACACTTTTATTTTAATACTACCTTCAGGTAACATTCTCAAAGATTATTTAGGTTTTAAACTGATTGTTTTTCATTTAAAAAAGATACTACCTACTACGGCATCCTTACTTCTTGACTGCGAATCAATTTGCAAAACTAACTCAACTTAGAAATTATAAAGTTTGCTCTTATTCTGAAATTCAGGTAGCAAAACTAACTCCACTAAAATCTTCGTTAGCCTTTGAGATTCGATTGCAGTAAAAACGACCTAGATAACCCGTTCTTGTGAAATGAGATATTTATAAACATACATACACTGCTACTTTAATAATCTGTAAACAAACATTCGACGGGTTCTCCTTATTGTGCATTTTATTATTTAGCTATTATTACTACCCCTATTGTCGTACTGTGTTATAATTTCATAAAGTTTTATATACATTGTCTATTCAAACGAGATAAACATCTTTGCAACTATTTACAAGAAAGCAAGCTCGCCATCTGCCACAGCTACACTACAAAAAAATCCCCACTGTAATGAAGTGAACTACTAACATTTTTGTGAAAGCATATTGAAACTTTGTGGTTTAATAAATGATGATAAGAATTCAAGTGTTGATACAGGATAACAATACAACACTGTAATTTTACAACATCTTTAAATCCCTCATAAATCAGGAACGAACGGGGTCCATTATGTCTGAAGTTAACAGGATTTTATTGACTCACAAGCTCACAGTAGTAGGTAAGTAGCCATGGCCAACCTCATCCAACGAGTTTACGTGAAAGCCAGTTAGAAAAAACCTCAAGTCAATCTGATTTCTAACTCAACTTCCCAGTCTACTTCAACTAAAGATTGATGATGTCCAGTGAACTCCAGCTGCCTTACTTAACTATTGAAAAATCCACTACTTTTGTATCATAATCCTACATAGATTTTTTTTTACCAGAAATCAATGCATAGCATATGAAGGTAAGGTACTCTATTGGAGCGTCTAGCATGGACCAAACTAATGTTAACGCTTACAACTGATCAAGTGGTTGGATAATAAAATTTACCCCTAAGAATATTTATCATTTCATCAGTCATAATATCCAGCCTTGCACAATCGAGGCGTTCACTATTAACCTTTCCAGTAACTACGTTCTAACTAAATATCTAAGAATTTAATGATCCAAGTTTTCAATTACGATAACCTGCATCAGAAATAATTTCTCATGAATAATTGTATTCGACGACGGACCACACAACAATAAAGCTTGAATCAATACAAATTTATGTGGTAACTGTATGCAGGAGGATTTGCAAAAGTGTTTCTTTAAAATTCTTCAAGGTCCTTATAGTAAAACGAAACATTGAATTTTCACTTCGCTTTGACGCAAAGTTTAGTTGTCAAAATGACTGAAACAAACATAAATTCACTGAAAAATCCCCCATTTTATGCTTCCACTGAACAGAATTGGACCATCACATCACTTTGGTTTACTTTAGGTTCTTATTAAATATAACTAAGCATAAAAAGTCATGAATCCTCTTATGAAAAACTACTATCTGTTTATAATAAAAGAACCCACTAAGCCATCATTCCTTTTTATACCCACTAAATATTTAAAGCCAGCCGTTTTCGTATACGTACACTTAAGCATTGTCCTCATGTATCTATCAATCACCATAATATTAAAAGGGTTTTTTTTATCCATCTTTATTGTTACAATTTTACAGATAGGTGATTGCCATATCAGCAGAATAATAATGGTACTCATAGCATAGCGGCTCTTCATTCATCCACGTATGAAAAGAAACTGAAGAAAAAGAAAAGGCTTCAAAAAATATGAGTGTGAAGTGCCCGTCTTGAAAGGATAATCATTATCATGCTCTTTTATTATTTATTTCAGAGTTATTGGTCGTTTTATATTAGAGGCTGTCCTTGTTATCATTTGATAGAAGATGGTCCGTCAGTCCAAGAGTTTGCAGCGGGTTCCCCACTGCGCTATCTGACACTTTTTCAGACACAAAGAAGACTTGACCGGCCAATTATCAAGGGCTGGAGAGTAGGCTTTTTCTGCTTCTTGGTTAGCATTTTATTTAATAGATTATCTATATAAGAGGAATATTAGATTATAGTCGGTTATTGGTAGAAACTATGCACATCCTAGAGAGTATTCGCAACGGCAGAGTTTTCGGACAGGGTCAATTGTCAATCACGATGAGGTCATGCAGGGATAACTTCTTGACAGAATTGGGTACCAATAATGAGGAGAAAACATTTTTTTGGCTGATATAAATAAGTGTTAACTGTTATTTACCCATTTTCCACCAAGTGAATCAAGCAAACTGGGCCATTCTTCTATTCTGGTAGGGAAAAGTTTACTCATAAAAATCCACTGGTTTTAGCAAAGACACTAAAAGCTTCTCAGTAAGGTCATTTACGAGTATGCGTCTAACTGTTTTAGGTGTTGGTTATCGAGGCTTCGAGTCAATCAACTATCCATTTTTGTAATTTTAGACAAAATTGCAAAAATAGGTTAAGAAAAGCCCTACAGATTGTACGACCTGTATGTAAATTACTTATAGGCAACGGTGACCTAGCAGGCCACTATTTTTGTACGATATCCAGGCAAAAGACATTTATGCAACAGATATGTAGGTAATTTATTACACAACGACGCCTAGCTATACCACAAAAATAGTAGTAGAATAGTTAAATGTTCTACATGGGAAGCATATGATGGAAACATTATGATTGAGACTGTGCTTTTAGTCCAAACAACTAGGCTTATGTAGCTACGTAACGTAATCCGTCTATCTGTCCACTCAAGATCTCAGAACCTATAAGACTGACCCATTTTAAATTTTACACAGAAGTAGCAAGTATTCCAAATAAGAGCTGGTCGAAAAGTTTACTCGTTTGGTCAACAGGGCGACCCGTGGAGGTCGTTTCTCTACTTTTGATTGAAAATCACAATATATTTTACGAATTCGACCATTAAGATACCCATTAGTTTGTATCCTTTTGATTATGAATGAATGAGTGAGATGAATATGGGTATGGGAACAGTTTTTCTGTAAGCGTCCACTTTACCATGTCTAGAGTTGCATACATATCGTTTACCTAGAAGTCTAGGGGTTGCCTAGAAATCTATTGCATAGAGGTCTTTTGCATAGAGGTCGTTTGCCTATAAGTCGTTTACATACAGGTCGGGCTACCGTAGTTCAAGCAGAGTACGGCATTGCCGGCCAAAAGAGCCTAACAGCCAGCCGCAACCGGTTTTTGCCGGCTGAAACGTCTGGCTAAAACGCGGTTTTTGGTATTTTAGCCACTATTTTTAGACTTTTAGCCGGCAATTGCCGGTTTTTACCAGGCGGCTATTAGCCAGTACAGCTGGCTGGGAGTACTCTGAGTTCAAGCTACAGCACTGACGCTACAGGTTTTCCCCTATGATGATGCAAAAATATCCTTAAAACCTTCTCAATGCGTACAAAACATTGTAAATGAATAAATTCTAAATAACAAGACAACAATTATCGACCGATGCTCCAATATTTTATGACGAATTCTTTCGATAAATCACAGTTCAGTAAAATCGTGAAAATGATTAGAATTCATCAAAATCGTAGAAGAATTTGGCAAATTTAACTGAATAACTCTCTAATATCTGTTTCCAGCAAAACCTATACTAATATTAACTAAAGTCCCAATTAATCCATGACGCAGCATTTTTGTATCAACTTCTTATCCATGTTTCGGCATTTTTATGGCATCCGATATTGACTTGAATACATTTATAAATCTATGCTGTATTAGTGGAGGAGTAAATGTAAAAACATCTCGTGAGTTTGATTCCAGGGGAGGCACTTCTACTTTCAGTCAGGAGTAGTAAAAATTACTCATTCAACTCTCTTCTTCTGGTTAGTCAGTAATGGACAAAAAACCACAAACAACAACATTCAAATCCACTCATCAAGCCATGTGTATTTTTCATAGTAAGCCGAACCACCTAAAGTGCCTAAATATATTTAGTTCCATGCATACTCTTCCTTGACTCTGCCTGTTGAGATTTTGTGGTGTGAACTTGAGGGATGCATGTTCGGCTTTGGGCAGTTTTTAAAATGCATAATAATAATATAAGATATGATTATAAATAACTTTGTATGGGTAGAACTACCTACCTACCTATTTGTAGCCTGGTTTAATTGTATAACGTGAAGATGGAGAGTAATTTCGACGCTTAAGTCTGAAAGGATCCCTGCTTAACTTACAGAGTCGATTAGATGGATAAGATGGGTAAAAAATACTCTGTATTATTGAACGATCCGTGTGTGAAGGAATCTCTAGTCTGGACAAAAAGTGTGAAGATGATAAATACTCTGCTAAAGATTATCCTAATTGTTGTACATTGTTTAGACGAGCATGACTCCAAACATCGTGTATTTTTATATCCATACAGCCACAGATAGTTCTCTAATGGAAATTATTGTTCCTTATACATTTTTACACTACTATAGTTTACCTGGATAACAAACACGTCACGCAGAACCTTTAAAATAATATTCATTACATTTAAGGGACTTCAGCGCCTTCTAAATAAGTTTTATATCAATCCACGTCGGGTTTTACAATAACCTTAAACTTCTCTTGGGAATATATACCAAGAATAACCTAGCTACAACAATTAATATCTAACAGAGTGTAATGTTTGCATGAACCTATCAAGAAAACCTTTCGAATGCTTAATGGACCTGGACGGACGAAGGTTCTGTACTAGGAAATTATTGACAGATGAATATTGGGATTGTTCTGTTGAAGTGTGAGGGAGGGTGGACTAAGCTAAAGCTATTCTTCTGTCTTTATTACATCTTCGTCCGTAGAACTCAATAAAATCCATCCTCCTAGACGATTTGTCATTTATTTTTCAACACTTTCTTTCATTACTTTAAACAATAAATAACCTTAGCTGAGGTGTCTGAGGTTTTTAAACTCTTTATTGAAACTATTGAAGGTCTACAAGTATTGCGGGATTTGAACTGAGCTGGGAAATACTAACCATGTTTTGTTTATGTTGTATTTTATTAACTTTTTGAAACAATTTTGAATATTTAGCAAATTAAATAGACTTTTTTAGTACGTACGTATAAATCAACTATGCACAAAACCACTTGAAGCTTTTACATTTAATTAGCATTTAATTAACTCCTAAAAGCTAGAGGTAAATACTATTCGGGTAAGTTAACACTAAAAAGTTCCCAAACCGAGGAGAAGCGCTTGCTTTTCTGTCAGCATCTCAATTTTGGAGATGATAGTATTAACCAAAGGTTTCTATACAATATCATGTTATATTTGTTTTCTATCCGTAACATTTGTAAGGACAATAATTATACCATTAGTGTTAATTTGTTACTGTGAAGCCCATCACATCATAGCATCAAAGGGTTTTAGCAAATTATTTTATGTGGTATGATATTCACAGACAGTCCCCCTTGAACTATAAGTTCCTGCAGTATGGTCGCTTTGTCTATAAAATATTCAAATGATTTCACACAACCTTAAGTTACCAACATCATGGATTTGACTATTACAAATTATAAACTCCTTGATAGCATGCCTAGTTGTCATAAAAATGCGGGCATAAGTAATGAGTAACAATAATTCTAGTACAACTCCCGAACCATGTAACGCTCATAATAGTCTTCAAGCTAGATGGTAAAAAACAATAACAATACTGTGACCACTGAATAGAAAGTGGAAATGTCAGGCTACACCTACCAGAAATCGAGTAGGAAATACGATCCAGCAATGGGGATTGGTGACCGAGTTTAGTTAGTACAGTTTTAATCACCACAAAGGAACTAAAATACCAATAACAAGTATTGATTGCAAGTTTTACTGTCAATAGCCAATTAAAGTTTATCATGCGATATGGATATTAAGTTGAAGAGTAGTGACAATGAACTCAACTATTTGAAGTTCATTTAGTATTAAAGTATTTAAATCATATTTTGCCTAAATGAATAACAGGTACATCATAACTGACAGCCCAATATTTGATAAAAAAAAGAATCTTAGCTCTGAAAGTTGTAGAAAAAACCCTGTGGTTCCAGAAGATAAGTTTATGCAAGTTTATCATCTACCTACAGTAGGTGACTTATAGTTAAGGATGTACCTTCACCAAAAGGAGTAATAACTGACTGACGGACAAGTGGCATTGTTGCGTATAGCTGAAGGTGTTAAATAATAATGTCCGTCTGTCTGTCTGTCGAATGGAAATGATGTTTAAACGAACTGTTAAATCGGTTGCTGATGAGGTTAAAAAATCTCAGCTTTGCATGCATACATTGATGAAGATTTCTTGCAGGCCAAAGACTTTTCATATTATTTCGATTGCTTCGCAGGCCTCAGCATGCCTAGTGCAGTCCTTCAGATCTTGATATAGCATTTAGAAAACCTCTCCCACCTCGTTAGATAGTACAAAAATGACTACACATTAAAAAATAGATGTTAAAAGCTGTCTCTAGAGGTGTTGCATAAAAAAACTCTTCATTATCAACTAATGAAATGTCCATCGACGTAAATCATTTTTCATCCTCTCGTATGGACGATTGCCAAGGTATATTTTATTTTGATGTCGAAGCTCATCAAGTAAATCTTCATAAGAGTTCCAACCTTTTCGGAGTGGTATACCGGAGAGGAAGATCTTCAAAGAGAGATTTGTCAGCCTTATCATCCACGCACACCTTTCCCATCCATTCCTAATGCTACAACTTTACTGAAGTCATGCATTGAGTGACAATTTGACACCTATCGTGGGCTCAATTAGGCAATAAATCATATTCTTGCACTGCCGTTCCTCACTTAATTATTCAGCTTTATTGCTGCTGTTCATGTATCCTATTTTAAGCTCACCGGCAAAACTGTTGGCAGTTTTAGTAAACTGTTGAGAATTGTGTCTTTAGTTTCAGGAGTTTTTGTTATCCTTAGCTTTAAAGATTTGGCACATGCATTTGGTAGGAAATTGCCAATAAAATACACCGCTTTGTCTAGGACGCAGAGAAAAAGCTGTTCTCTGTGGTTTAAGATTATACACTTTGCCTTAAAAAATCTCAACCCCGTAAATCACAGACATCCTTCTTTAAAGTCCTGAAGTGGATTTTTATTTAACTTCCTTCTCTCCCAGATCTAAAAATTGGTTCTATTTATTTCAAAACTAATCTTAACATTAGAAAAAAACAGGCGTGAGAGAATAATCTCAATTTTACAAATATTAAGAACGGAAAAGTACTTGGTCTCGATAAAATGTATAAGGATAAAATAAAATTGCTTTCACACCATACACGGAACCCACAAACTATTTAAACCTTACCTTCCTTACACTTTTTTCCAATAAAGAAACGAATTAGCATAAGTACAGAACTAAGGAAGGTAGGCAGGTAAACTGGATCTTTTTTCCCAGCATTGAAAGAATACAATAGATTTTGTGGTTTTGAAATGATGGATTGAGTGGTATAATCAACCGTATCGAAATCCAGAGAATGTAATTGCATATTGAAATTTAGTCAAAGGTGGTATGGTGTAAATGCCTAAGCGCAACCCACATATTTACAATATAGTCATAAAACTAATCCAATCTCGCCACAACCATTACAAAAGGGAAAGCAATGGGAAGAAGGCGAGTTTAATTCCAAATCTTGAGGTTTCACCTAAAACCTTAACTCAAGTGTCAGTATTATCCCTTTATCAAATCCATAGCATAATATACTCTAATTGTATTTATTACTCACCGATTTCATGTATTTTGAATAGCTACTGCTAATACTAGATGAAAGTCTTGATATTTAAATAAGAGTGAATGTTTTTTGTCATTTTGTATAATATAGGATGAAGAATTTTGTAGAGTTCAGAGTTTTAGACTTTAAAAAGGATGTCAGATATTTTGGTAAAGGGTCTTTCCAAATTCAAACATCCGGTTGCTTTCTTACCTCTTGGAAAACGTTGGTTATAAATACATTGAAGCACTTTTCAAAGATTAACTCAATTCTAAGGCCCAGCCAAATCCTTGTTTTACTTTATGGAATGAAAGCTAAAATATTAAATCAACTAGAAGGGAAAACAAAACTCAGGCACAGCATGCTAGATAAATATCATTGCTAGAAGTCAGGAGTGCAAAGGATGTGACTGGGATTTTCATTTAATACAATTTTATTAGCAAATAATACTCAGGGTGACTTTGGAGCTGAAGAGTGGATTTGTCACTAGATTTCAGGTTTTATTGAATTATTATCCGATTTTCCTGGAACACAGTTCCCGTTAATAAAAATCGGAGTGAAGGAAACGTTATAAATGTGAGTTTTACAGACATTTCGCCCAACACCAAACCAACAGTTAATCGAATTTTATCAAAAATCATATTGAATAGTTTGAGAATATTTTAATAACTCTAGGTAAAATATTAGAGTTACTTTATTACATTTACATCCATGCAACGCCCTAGTTTTAAAAGCATATAGGCATTCGTAAAACTCGTGCGTCAAAGCCTTAATTCTATTTTGTATTACTCCAAATAATGCTTATAAGTAATTTCATTTTTTAAAGATCACAACTCTGATTCTTGGAACATTTCATTATTTTACACAGTAAATAAGGAAAGTTTATATTAAAACTCCACCATTATTTTAATCAAACACCCCTTGACCTCTTAAAAACTTGTCAAATATTGCATGCTGACCCTGCATTTTATATTTTATTATCCGTGGGGATCTAAATTCACCGGAATTTAATTTAAATTCCATACAAATTCACACATACATTATGTAAATTTCCTCATAATATGCCAGTCAATGCCCATTCATTTCCACCTAATCCTGACTCACTTGTGCTTAACTTGTAAAGTCACAAAGCTTCTTTTTCCAATCGATACTTCCATTCAGTCAGATTGCTCCTATTCACAACCATCACCATGCATTGCCATCCTACTATTGCTAAATAGCTAACAAGTGTGACTGACTTTAATGATGGAGACAGGTAGGCATGAACAATATGACTCTAAATAGCCGTCCAAGATCCAAGATAATCATTATCAAAACGTTCATTCACTTAAACGTCTAAGCATGAAAAAACTGCATTGCATAAAGAGAGTTTAGTCATAATAATATTCTAACTTGCTTGTAATAATGTATCCTTTTCTGTCCATTTCCTTATAGCAAAAAAAAAGCTGAGGTAAGCAAGCGGTTAATTCTGTATGATTCATGTTCTAGATGCATAAAGTGATAAGGCTAAAACCTATAAATAGTGTGGTTGAAGAGCTTGAAGAGCATTAGAAAATCCGGGACAAATTAGGCAGTTTAATTTCATTTGTTAGACCAGACAGACCACCATCCATCCACTGAGCTGTACGTTGATGATATAAATCTGCATAAAGCTTTATTATGCTTGTAGAATTCGATGAGGGCCGAACTGCTGCTAGCGACTTTTAGAATTTATTTGAGACAGATGACGGCTACGTTATATTTTGCATACTTAATAAAAAATCAGCTCAGGTAGTTATAATAGTACTGAGCTTGGAACTTTTGAATTTTAATGAGCGAGTGACGTGTAGGTTTGCTATAATAAGTCTCCTAATTAATCCACAATTGGTGAGCTGAATTCACATCAGGGAAAGTTTACATTTTGTAGTAAGGATTTATGACTTTCAGAACAAACTATATTTGTAAACTGTTAATTTAATTATAGATTTGACTTTATTAGGGAGTGCGTACTACAGGACTACACCTTACTTTCAAATTATGCCGTTAGTTAGATTAACTAAAGGTCATTTTCCTCTTTTTATATAATCTCACTAAAAAGTAATTGGATAAATCCAGAGGCTGCAGGATTAAATAAAATGTAGTAGCAAGGTAGATTAATAAAGTAAGTAATTTCGTGTACCAGTAGCCTAGGTGGCATGCAAGAAAGAAGTAGAGTGGATGAATCCTGACCACTTGAATCCCATATTCTAACACTCCATTCTTCAACCTAGTTAATTTTAGCATTTTATAAATTACTGTTTAGAAAATCGACAACGGGAATTACTGTAGAAGCTGTAAACTTGCATACAATATTTTCATCTTGAAAGGACAAGCATCACAGAAATTAAGAAGGTTGTGAGCTCTGACGTTCTACTAAATATTTTCCAAAGGTAGAGTGGCTGAAGTCTGCTGAAAATCCGGTGGTTAATCTTTCAAGTAGCTTTTTTTTTATTTGTGGCAAGAAGTTACCAATCTACAAAAGTCATACAATATCAAATAATAACATTGGTGTATCCAGCAGAAAAAATAGGTAACAGCAGAACTACAAAGAAGCTTGGATTGTTGTAGAATCCGATTTTTAAATCTATGATGACTGGACGTACGTACAAATGCTGCTGGTAGGTTTTAACATTCTCCACTACTGGTGACGGTGTAGACCTTTTGAGACCAAGATTCAAAGCTGAGATAAGCCGTATTAAGGTTGAGATAA
Source organism: Hydroisotoma schaefferi (assembly GCA_034682405.1). NCBI lineage: Eukaryota > Metazoa > Arthropoda > Collembola > Entomobryomorpha > Isotomidae > Hydroisotoma > Hydroisotoma schaefferi. Next base: position 18,533 of record JAQFZX010000973.1, on the reverse strand, counting down.
AAGGAACAACAGTGAGGAGAATGAATATGAAAGTGATTAGTCATATATTTTATTAACTTCCCTACTGTGATTTTTTTAAATGAAATCTCTTTGTTTCTTTCCACTGCCTTATCCTTTGAATTGCAGCAATTATAATCCAACTGTACAACTAGTTGCGATAAGATTCAGAAAACATCTGAAAAAGTTTTCCATTCTGCTGCTGTTTTTTTCTTAATCCATGAATTTTCATGATTAAAAACATCGACGGGCTACTTAATCCCTTACGTTAGGAATGGAAAAAGCTGTGATAAAATAGATGAGCGTAAATATGTGGAAGGAAAAGTTACTTTTGCTTTGATTAAATCTCTGGAGAAAAAGATTGTGGAAGGTTGCAGGGGTTCTTGGCAAAGTTAAATTTGTACGTATTTCTAATGTGAATACAGACACAACCATACATTCAATTTTATTATTACTGGATGAAGTTGAATACATAAATTCAAAATCCTATACTGGGAAAGAAATAGAAATAAGAACACGCTTGTGTTCTCCAGATTTAGATTATTACACAAAACTACTAGCAATTAACTCTAAGAAAGATTAGTTCAGCTGACGAAACAATCGACTCACATTCACCTTTTCTTTTAAATTTAATAAACCTTGTGATTTATTAGTTTTCGATTTATCAGTATCAAACATTCCCATCCGTCAAAGTCAATTGACGTGGAGGGATTAGTCTGTTACTCTGAACTGAAATAATAGTATCAGAAACTTGCAAATTATCTTTTATCTCTTCAACGTTTTTTTGCAGTCTTTAGAGGCTTCTTTGGAGGGAAGTACGTAGTATTCTTCCTCTTTCTTGTAAATTTTATCTCCATTTCGCAGTCCATATTTACCTGCTAATCCGTTGAAGTCATTATAATTATTACATGAAAGAATCCTTTCTATCTTATACGTCTACCTTACACCGTTCATCTATACTGATGCAAATTACAGATTTCGGTGTTAGGAAATACTAGCATTAAAAAAAGGCTATAACTGTATGAAGAACGGAATAAAATGAATAACTCATGTGCAAATCTATTCATCTCTGTACAAAGTATCAACGGTAGCTGCCTGTTCTTTTACAGCTATTTATAACTTCCCATTAAATAAAATACAATAATACGAATGTCAATAAATATACAAAGTGGCAATGAAATGAAATGGTTTCCTGGTAATGGTAAAAATCCTGATCCTGAAACCATGCGGTAACAAGCATAATAATAATAATAATAATATAACCTTTAAAATAATTATAAGACCACTTTTAAAATCATTATTATTATTCCTATTACCAACCACTGCCATTACTAATATTACTAACTACTTAGCCCATTCAATTTTAGAATGGGACGAAGTAAGATCCGCTACTAATTCCACGTCTGACTTAACTACACAGCAATAAATAAATCTTGGTTGACTCAATCCATGAATAAAGTTGTACCTTTAATTCTATCTTTCTATAAGTATAATAAAGTAAAATAAGTATAAGTATAGGAGTAATTTTGATAAAATAACTTTTTGTTCCAGAGAGTGAGACTAGGAAAGAGTGGAGGCAAAGGATGGATGGATGGAACTGATTTAATTCGCATTAAAATTATTACGAGTCACACACACACATCTAAATGCACACAAGTATAATTCATTACTCTTAAGGAATAATTCTGTTGAGGAGGAATAAAAGGAGATTTGTTTACGGCCTTATGAACCCAATGAATAACTCAATCGTTTGTTCAGAAACGGCTTTAGCTTTGACTTGACTCTGCCTGAATTCTCTATTTAATAAAGGGATTTTGGTACAAAAGAGGGATTTATATGGGATTTGGATTCTTGAGAAATCTATTACTTAATTTAGAACTAGCAGCCTTTGCGTGTTGGTTTTATGTGCACTCACTCAGCTTAAACTCGCTCTCTTTTATGTTGGGTGAAATAATATTATTTTTTCCTTTTGATCAAAGAATAACTCTTTTATTCTATTCTGGTTATTATTATTACGAAAGGAGTGGTACACAAGGTAGAATACTCAATTGGAAGGATGCAAGATGGAAGTTTCCAAGAGATAGATCCTTCAAAATATTTACGAATGATAAGCCAAGAAGCCATATTTTAGGGTTTTAATTACAAAATGTGTACTTCATGTTTTCAATGAGGGTTTCCCTAGTTCAATTGTGGTTTACGGAATGTATTGAACTTGTACAGTATGCCAGTCTTGATACTTCGTAAAGGAATGAAGGGGGATGTTTTGGGTTAAATGCAAAGAGTAATGTCACTCATAAAGTACCTTAGAGCATGTTGACGTTTATTTAGACCTTTTATTTATACCACCATTTTATAGTTGGATAAGGTAAAAGGTTTCCAAACTAGCTGAAAATCTATCCCTGTTAAAGTTATGCACACGGATTAAAATCGTTTGTACAACGAGGTCAATCCAAATTAAGGGTGTGGTTGCATGTTAAAAGTAATAAAATTTCTCTGTTATTCAACAACAAGCATTATCAAGCAAGCTTTTCAGTGGATCAGTCCGCTTGAAGGCTATTTAAGAACCTCCCACGATCTGCAATCTGCAATCAAGGATTAATAGGAAAACTAGGCAAATCAGGGATAATCAAAGATAGCGAAATATTTATGAGCATGGAAATGGTCAATTAATAAAATATTTGAGTTCTGAATCCGCATTTATCGCTCAAATTTAATACAAATATCCATACTTTATTCATCAGTTGACTTACGCTTATCCAATCCCATATAAAAATCCAAAACCTGTCTGAAGCCTGTTCTTCATAATCACATCGCAATCACTACAATCCAATCCCCGTAAGCCGACTAATTTCCCTAATGAGATTAGCGATTAGGCTAGCCATAATTTGTTATTTATTCGGCAATAAAATGACATGCATTGCAAACAATTTGATTAACATTACCTAGATATCTGCAGAAAAGAATTTACTATTCTGCTCATATTGTAGCTAGCTTTTAGCTTTAGCGGCTCCAATAGGAAATAAATTGCAGACCGTTTGTTTATTTTGAAGGAAAAGAAATGAGAATTTAAAGCATTTATAGGAAATACCTCGAGGTTTCAGGTGGTTTGGCAATAACAATAGCAAAAACAATCAGTTAATCAAATCAAAGAGTTCATAGTTTTGATCATTCAATCAATCTAATTGAAAACGGTAATTTCTACATAATAAAAATAAGCTAATATTGTTAAAAGTACTTAAAAGGTGCGGTATTAAAGCCGCTTTGATCCATCATTCTTCATGCCATACAGATCAAATACATTTATTATATTACTGCAAGAATTTTGCAAATTTTGCTTGAATTGCATTTTACATTGAGTGAGTGATTGATAATTTAATTAATTTATCAATTGAAAATTACAGTATAACAATAAAGAACACGTTATCCCCCATTTTAAACCGGGTTGCTGATACTTTAATATTTAATCTGTAGGTTGTAATAAATAGTAGCGTGAAGAATGTAAGTTAGGTTTAGAATTACTAAACTGTTTAATATTTTAAAAAAAGGAACGTTGCTTTTGCTGCTGTTTGATTTAAACAGCAGCAAAGCAATATGTGAGTTTTAGCCCAGTCAATTGGGCTTATGTAGCCACACATATTGGACGGATTGTCCGTATGTCTGTGAAATAATGACACCACACAACCAAAATTTTGATTTTTGCTGATTTTGAGGTTTAAGTTCGTAAACCAGCCCGATCGGACCACTCAGTGACCCTGGTCTGAAATTTCGAAAAATATTGTTCTACTTTTGTTCAAAAGTAACGAAGAACGGATTATTTTTGGTAAAATTCAAAGTTTAAGGTATCGAGTTAAATACCTAAGGATTATTCAGACGTAACGTAACCTCCGCTTGCAAATAAATTATGAATAAACTTGAAGCGGCAGAGAATAGAATGCTATAGCATTGCTGTCGATTTGATTCTTTAACTCATTTCCCTTGCATTCCTCCCATCTTATATTGTCAATTCATCAAGTCATCATATATCTTCTATCATGATTGTCATGCTAAAATGCGTAAAGGGTGGGTGGTTAAGTTTGTTGATGTTTCTTGGCAAACGAGCCATATAATTCACTCGATAGTTAAAGCCTAAAAAAAGTTAATAAATCTAGTTTAGTTGCCTTTAAAAGTACCATTGCATCGTTGACTACTATTTTATAAAAGTGAAATGATACAAATCTAAATAACTCTGCCAATGGAGTGTAAAACACTTTCATTTTCCGTAACTTTTAATAAGGCAGTAGGCCCTCTATTGTTATATCAATAATCGTTTCATTGTTCTTTCATTTGCATTTCTGCAAACATGGTTATACATACTTCATGAACAATTGAAACTGCAAAGTAATTTGAAGCATAATCTTGCATAATTACAATCTAATGACTGCCCTTATTGTAAATTTGGTAAGAATAAAAAGTACATTGCATTGCATGGATTAATTTCGTTTCAAATTCAAACTCCGTTAAATGCACAATGTTAAGTGGTATGCTCTACGATATTTATTCAGAAATCAAATCCACGCCGTAACAAAGACCATTAGTAAAGTAATTTAAGATTTGTTTTTAAAGGTTCCAACAGGGATTTAAATACAAGCAATGATAAATATAACATTTGATTTAAAAAGGGTAAAACTGTTGGAGCTACCTACCTACTTTGATTCGGGTTGGGACAACGTTGAAGGTTCTATGGTAAATCTTATCGAAAAGCGATGGATTCTCTTTAACTAAAATCAGCAAACTCTAGATGGAACATACATTAAAATAATCATGAAGACCGGCAACTAGCTGCCTTGTTATCCGCCTTCAAAGTAGTATTAAACGATGCCATACAATCGTATACAGTAAGCTTGTGAGTTTTCTAGATGATATAATCCACCAATGTAATGTAATCAGTTGTAGTAAAATGGAGATCTGAATACGAAAAAAGATCTAGACAAGTCTACAAAAAACATGCCAAAGACTTTATTCCAAAAATGCCGTGTGTTCTTAGTCTGTATAATTTGTCTGGAAAAGTAATTAATTCAGAGTCAAGAGAACAATCCTATTCGTAAGTTTTTTGTTTGAAGAGCTTTCATATCCAATCCAAAAGTTTTGGAAGAAAGATCCCTTCGTAAACTTCTTATTCGTAGTAATAATAACTTCTACCTGAAAAAGTGGGCCATCTACCTTTGTCCCTATACATATATTTATATACTTGCTTGTCTAATACTACCACTTGTTATCAGAAAGTTATTCAAAAGTCAGAAGCGTGTGTGGTGGAGGGGCGTGGTGGGGGGGGGAGCGTTTTACTGAAAGGTAAAGAATCTCTGTCTCGAGGTAAAAAGGAACGATGGAGGAATTTAAATGAAAACTAATGTAAAGCGTTCGCTAGGTTGCCTCTCGTCTTCTAAGCTTCACTGACTTTTGATTCATTTCATTTCGGATTTATTTGATCTTCTTGTTTGACTTGTCCTTCTCCTCCCACTTTCTCTACCTTCCAAATTACAATAAAAATAAAAACGGAATCTTACTTACAGGACAATTATAAACCGTATGTGTACAGAAACCTCTGCAGAATTCAATGCACTTTTACATTTTACATGTTTTAATTTATAACCAGCTATTGGACAAAAACAGTTTAGTAGGTAATTTAATGTTTCGAACTAAATTAAAAATTTCTACGAAGATTTTAGATCAGACAAACCTTTAAAATATTCAGTATTTCTGCATTTTTTTCAGTTTAAACTATTTTAAATGCTTTGTACAAATCATAATCTTAGAAATTATATTCATACGACTAACTGGGTTAGAGCTTTAAAAGTGAAGAGAAGCTAATTTTAGTCAAGTCTGCCGTATTTTGAGGTATTCAAATGTCAGTTTCCAAGAAAAATGCGTATTGGAGACCTGAAAACTAGCGAATATTGTAAAGAACAGGCTGAAATGTAAAAGTGTCTTTGATACTGTCGTGCAATCTCGGAAAAAAACTAAGATAAAGTACCACAGACATTAGCCCTAATAGTACTGAAGGTGAGGCATGTATACTCTTTCTAAGAATAAAAAATAAAGTGAGAAATGAAATGTTTGCAGGGACGCGTGTCCCAAAGCATTTGAGACGTTTCTCACTGTCAACCTTTAGCAACCTGTACTTTTGCAGACTTTTGTGTGCTCGACTTGATTTTCTGGTCTTGAGAGTTCCAACCTTCCTTCTTCCTTACGCACTTCACCTTAAGGGGAAACATCAAAGGAGAAAAGTGGCATGTCTAAAAGAAGTTCTACAAGTAAGATAAAAAAAATACCTTCTCTTTTTAAGGAAGTAGATAACTTTTCTTTCCGTCCTTATACCTCAGCCTTGTGATCTATGATCAACGCTTTAGTAAGATTCGTCCAGGTTGTGCTTAGATTATTTAAGATCAACTTGGCATGCTACTGATACGTCAGCTTCAGCACAATATTTAACTAATCAATTCAAAGAATTGAGCTTTTAAAGGGCTAGAAATCCAGATTAAACAACTTCGAGTTAATTAAACTCAGTTCTTTTGACAAAAACTATTATTTGAATATATTAATTGAGAACAAAAACAAATATCTTTTCCATACCATCCAGACATTAATATTTAAAACTGCCTTTAATTATAACGATTATTCACCCTCCATTTTTCTTCAATATTCATCCATGCTTACGCTTTTATAAAGAGCCTAATGTGAACTTTGCCACTTTAACAAACTTGCTCAAAACTTGAACTAGAAGGGAAAAAAGTAAACCAAGACTTGTCATTTTACTTTCCCAAAAAAGTTTTAACAATCACCGTGAATTTTTTAATTAAATAGGGAGGTTTTTTCTCCCATTCTGAACTTTATATTAGTAAATAAAAATACCCAAAATGAAAGTATTATCTCGAAATTCGCAAAAGCCATACACATCCATTTCGCACTTAATCTTTCATAATATTAGAAACGTTCCATACAAAATCAGCGAAGCCTGTAAAGTCAAATATCAGCTACCTATGGAAAGAACTGTGCAAAATTCCTCTTTATTTTCCTAAATGCTTTGAATAGGATTTTTAAAACGTAATTACAAAAGCGAAGAAGAAGATCTTAGTTTAATTTTGAGCCCTAGCATGTTTTTCAAAATAAGTCCAAGCCTGGAATTGGAGGAAACGTGGATTTTTACCATCCATTGCACGTTTAATTTAGCTTTGTCCGTTATATCTGCAACCTGTCAAAAAAAATTAGAAAATTATCCTTCTTTTGAAAGTTTTCCTTGTGATTTTACCCTAGCAAAATAGTAATCTACCTGCCTGCCTACTGACCTTAAAACTAGAACAATCCGTAAACGCCAAGAATAATTCCCCGAAGGCCTTATATCGAAAATATTGTGTATTCATGCAGTTGCTTGCAACGAAAACTCGTTCAACACTTTTGCCAAGACGTTCCTTTACAGATAAACCGAAAAGGTGATTATAATAGTGATTATTACCAAAATAACAAGGAGAGCTCAAGAAAGCAAAAGCCGTGGTTGAAGTTTAGTTGAAATGAGATGAAGGTTTCGGCCAACAACAACACAGAGGTTGTAACAACTTCACGGGCCAAACTCTAAGAAAGACGATGAAGGGAAAGAGGCTCCCGCTGTTCTATTTTGTTGAAATGTCAACCCTCCGGTGATAAATCTTATTAAATGACTTATCCAAAAAATTACAACCGCTCTCCATCCAGCAGCAAAGACTGGAGAAGAAGCTCCAACCGAAACTACACACACATCAACATCATGCACTTCATAGTAATCGCTGACCAAAATCTCTGACGTACGATTAGCTAGGTAGCGTTATGTATGTTGGTAACTACATGGCATTGTTAAAGATTTAAACCAACTGGTCGAAAAAAACCTGAGGAAAGCAAAAACTGACGAGTCTTCTTGTATAAAAACCTCAACCATAATATTATCTAGGGAAGGATACGTTATGGACAAATAGGGAAGTTAATGTCACGTTGTAAGGAAAGCTCACATCCTGAAATGCGTTTATAAACTAAGCTTCAGGAAAACATCCAAGGGGTTTACGTTTGCTGAAGAATTTGATGCCAAAAATGTAAAGTTTTTGTAAAGGAAATCCCTTAATGACCGCATCAACAACCGGCTCTTTAGCTACTCCAGACTTTTTTCAAGAAAAATATGATTTTTGGGTGAGGAAATATTGCATTATATTTCTCCTTTATTTACCTATTGCAATCACCTTGTATTCTACGAGCTAACATTTCTGAAAATATGGATCCACGATATGATCCCGTTGGATTAAAATATTCACTAAAACCCCCAACAGATGCAGATGCTGACAACTGATCCCATTGCTAAAGTTCAGTGGAATCTAAACAAAGGACCCGGTGTCAATTTTTACAGCAATGATGATGATCCAGTCCATGTAATTTCCTCGTCATCTCACTCATAGCCTCATATCCTCATATAAATAAATGAATCAAGCTGTCAACCCTCATTGTCTCCCTGCCCAAGTATACGGGGAAATATGTTTTCACATCCAACAACGACATCCCGAGTAGTAGTAAGTGTCAGCCTTAGTGTAGCTAAAGATCGTAGTTGACGACAAGAGCAGAATCCGTGTTTTGTCTCCTTCTAACAACAATACAGGTCCAAAAAAAACCAGGTTCAAAAGGCCAATGGGTTTCACAAAGAAGATCCGGTCCTGCGTGCGCTTTGATACATGATCTCTAGCCATTACACTCTCACCTCTTATACCGCAGACTTTGATGGACTACTCTATCCCTTTTTGCGCATTTGCCGCGGACAATAATCGAGAATGATGCTAAACGATTCCAGACTCAAACGCTCTCCTACCCTTATCCTGTAGTGTACGAGTGTTTAGCTGAAATGAACACAACCCCTGCTGTGGATAGCTCAGAGTGGTCTCCTTGAAGTCCTTCTTCTGGTCCTCATAAAAAGCCTCATGTCACACGACAACCTTCAATACCAACGCGTCCACATATATTTATAGTTAAGTACAAGTAGAGAGGGGTGCTTAGAAGATAGATATAAGATACTGGTATTTTTTTAAACAGTTTATACATCATAAACTTCATTTCGTTTATGAACTTGGTCCTAAAGATTAAAGATATAGTAAAGCACACTTGCCATGCTTTCATCCGGATCGAATTTAACAAGGGGAAGAGTTATCACGTCACGTATCAACCCCAACTTTATCATCATCAACAACTCCATTTTATTGTAAACGATGCTCCAGTCAGTGGGATTTATCTACACAATCTTTAATTCCACATGCTATAAAACCCTATAAAACATACTTTCGCTCAGTTTTTTCATATCATAACGGATGAGTACCTTTATGGTGGATTTGGGTAAACATAAGGACGGTGTGGTTTGCCTTTTGTTGTTTCAGATTTATTCATTCGATTCCAATGTTTAATGTCCCATGAATAGAATTGAATCCATTTTTATTTCATCAGGGTTAAGCTTAGATAGATTATACTTTTATATTAATGTCCTCCAAGATATTACTTTCATGCGGGATTTTTTCCCTGCGATATCATTTTATTGTTTAGAGCAGCAAGGGAAACTTCAGTTTGTTTGCCCTTTCTACAGTTTGTCATATTTGGGTTTGGTGGATATTCATGCAGACTGCTTTAGTAGATCCAACCGTCAGTCCGACAACCAAACCGTCAGAAACTTTCAATTTTTCCGAAATCAAAATCTGGTTGACAAAACGGGTTTCTGCATTTCGAAATAACACAAACGAGTTGGGGCGTTTTCCCCCATCATTTACGATTTTCTCTTATCTCAAGATAAGGAGTTTTCCTCGGAATCCTTTGTTAAAATGTATTAGTATTTATAAATTTAAACAACAAGGATGACTCACTTTACCTTGCGGATTGTTAATATCCATTTATTATAGTAACTGATGTTCTTTTTATTGTGAATTGCTACAATAAAATTTCATTGTAAAAGGAATAAACTAGGAGGAACGAGAAAGGGAAAAACAAATTTGTATTGTGCTCCTAATCAGACTTAGTAAGGAATATCTTAGGGAGGAGAAGAACAAGAATTTATTTAGCGAAGATTATCAATTTAATGCCGCTTGTTTGGATTCTTATTCTACATTTAGTCCTTTAAAAACAAATAAATAAAATTCCCAAGAGGAAAATTCTCCCCCCTTAAAGTAAAACTTTTAAAATCCCCCTTCTCAAAACTTTTGGTTGACTGAGACTGCATTTTATTCCATTGCATTGCACAAAACTTCTGAATAGTAAACTTGCAATTGAATGCATTTACTTTTACAAAGAGCTGCCTGGATAGAATATTTTAACAACATAATCATGTAATTAATGAGGTAAACTGCAAAATAATCAGTCCCAAGTTTACTGTTATTGCATCTAGAATATTTACAAGTTTCATGTAAAAGCCCCCTTTTGGGAGTAAATCAGGGTTAAGGGTACATCCCAAGCACAGCAGGGAAACTTCTCACGTTTTGTAAATGTCTTTTTAAGCAGTTAGTGGTTGGATTATTCTCACAGGGGATGAAACCCAGGCAGACAGAAATAGAGGGGTGAAATCTTATCTAAGATTATTGCTTTCGCAGCCTGATAATCCGTATTTCTAATACGCTTAGTTAATAATAGCAGTACAAGAAGCAGCATTCAGAGCTCCCTTTGATGAGGCCCCAATGTTTCCAAAAATAAATCCAAAGTAACAGAGAGATACGAAGGAAATTAGCAGCATAAAATCTAAAGTCTCTATAGGCATAGACCCGTTTCTAACCAAAGTTGAATACATTCAGAGAAACCCTGAAAAAGTTTAACTCAAAAACAAAAAATCTAACCAGCAAAGATGATTAAAAACCTAATAACTCAGCTAAAGCAGTACTCTGGGTCACCGTGATGTTTAAATCGCTTGGAAATTAGCATGCAGTAAGAGTACCGAACTAAATGACATTTTATTACTAAAAATGTGTTGAAACAAGTGGAAATAAAACGTCCGTAACTATACCCAGTGCCAGTAGCATTCAATTGTCTGTAAATAGCTCCTGTAATTCTAAAGAATCCCGATATAAAGGTTTCCACTTTTACTATCGTTATTGTTTTCCTTATCATTTGAATTACCTACATGCCTATTACTTACCACAACTACTACTACTACACATTAAATCGCCTGCCACGTCCCATATACTTTTATAGATAGTAAGTAGTTAAGATAGTTTTATCGAAAAACTGTCTCGTTTTCTAAACCGAAAGTAAGTAAGGTCTTGAGCCATAAAATTCCCCGAATAATACCATACGATTGCTAAGCTTTATCTTTCTTTCACTCCTTTAGTCAATTATCCATAAACCATTAGATATTTTTACCCTTGAAAAAATATTCTATGCTCAAAGTGGTAAAATTTACGCTATTTATTGATTTTTTTTTTATTTGCTTTGAGTCTTCATTTATGTGTCTTTCCAGTTCAATATTCATGTCATTGTTCTACCACCAGTTTACATTACCAAGCCAAAGTCGGATTGAGGCATAATTTACACCGTCGGCTTTCCAAAATTTAGAATTTGATTGCCTATATAATTGTATAAAGTATTTCAAAGTAACATTATCCAGTGGAGTTTATTTCCTTGTACAATTTTTGTACTACACTTGCCCAAAATTTACAAGTAAACTTTTCCATTATTGTTAACAATGTATTCATCATCAAAAGATCAATTTGCTCTACTGCTACTACTATAATCACTATCATCATTTTACAACCTCATCATCGTGTAGTAGGTTTATATTAATCCTTTGATTTCTCTATCCCCTGAGTTCCATGACTAGCCAACTCCTCCTGTGCATTTCTTCCTACCTAATGCTACTAACCTTTAGAGTGTTGATGCCCCATGTATTGCATTTGTGTAGATAGAATGCAACTAAATATTAATAAACCTTATGTAATAATAATATTGAACTGCACTTTCATCCTCATTACATATTCCCCCGTGTGGTTGCATATGGCTGTGGCCTATTCAATTCATTCACATTCTCTGATTCTTCCGCAGCTTGTCATGATGCTTCTTCATATTTAAATGCTTCACAATAATATACCACGAAAGGAACCCTGTATGCAGTGTACAGCCAGGGCAGCGCAGATACAAGGGTTCATTCATTCATACCAAATGTGGAATAATCCATTAAATCCGGGGTTAGAACTAAATTCACTATTAAGTCCCGAATCCGTCCGAAGTTCACAGCAAAATTCCCCATAATTACTTTCTAAAGTATAAATAAAATCCACTAACCTTTATCAGCCCGCTTTTGCAAAATTCTAAAAACTTAAACCCAGCAATAAAAAGTATGCATATCCCTGAAACCCAAAAATCCATAAAAAAACCCCCTGAATTTGCCATTCCCAATTGAAACTGATGATCATCTCGGTTGAATTGAAAACCATTTAAACCCTCTCTCTCTGCCTCTGTGTTGTTGGTTCGTTTGTATTAAATCCATTTGTGTGTCTCACACAGAGCCAGGGTTTTAAAGACCAAACCTGCTGATTACATTCGTGAAATTATTATTTATTGCTTTGATTCAATCTCACTCAATAGGACGTTTGCTCCCTCCTCGCGTCCGTTCGTTCAGTCGTCTCAAACCAGTAGTCCCACAAAACATACTTCTTCTTCTATAAGCATAAAATAATCACGCAGCAGAAATTGCAATTGAAATTGTTACTACACAATACAATTTATACTATCCCCAACAACATCCAGTTGTAGTTTTAATAGTTGGAGAACCATCAAATTCATCCCCTACTCCGTTCATCCCTTAAAATATAAATGAATGGATGCTACTTTATAAAAATAATAATAAGTATAAGCATAATAATTGGATATTCCCAACTACCATATCTATCTCAGAGATCAGGATAAAGAAGCCGTAAAGCTGCAATATTATTACGTTCGATTAATCTCTAATAGAAAAGCTTTTACTTTGCATAAGGCACCCAGCCACCCTGTTATATTTTCATTGTTTCATTTCTGTTCTCTTCTGGGTTAAGTCTAAACCAGCAATTACTCTGTAAATTGAATACAACCTCCACATTGTTCTTCCTTCCTTTTCCTCATACGTCTGTCTCTGTATCCAACCACTACTCCAATAATGTAATATCAATCAACTCTGTCGATAGGGAATCCCTGATATAATTATGAGTGTTACTAAGAGTGTAATAGCTAGTCTAATCTAATGTTGTGCTTTGCTATGTTCTTGATAAAAATATAATAATAATGATAAATGAACAGAATAAAACAGAGTTTTGATTGATTTCTCCTACTGCTTCTTATTTGCCGTTAACCGACGCACACAGGGATGGGATTTTAAGGAAGAGGGTTTGGGTATTTGGAAGCTTCTTTAATACAATCTCTCTTTTGAAAATCTAAAAGTTGAAGCATTAAAAACTCCTACGATCCTTGATCTTCTTAAAATCCACGTAAACTTGAATTCCCAGATTATTAAAAGCTATGTAGAAACCCCTTGTTGGGAGGTCACTGGTTCTATTGCCATTTATTTGAATTCGATTTCTTCACTTTATTCGAATCAAACAATATTTCAAGCCCCGGAAACCTCAATTCAGAACAATATGTTGACTCCCTCTCTTGTAAACGCTTTTCCCTTTTATCGTTTCATGTTATTGACGTCTCTTCATGCATTTTACATTAGTATGTACATTTATCTTCCTATGTTTTCAGGATAATAACTTATCCTTTTCTACTTCCCAGCCACCCTCGCCTCGACCCTATTCAACATCCATGAATTCATTCTGATAAATATACTAAAGTTCCGAATTTAGTTCTAATGTCGTTAGCACTGTCAACTGTATGTGTGATCAAACTAGTGGAAGGTGAGGAGTAAGTATGTGCTTTCGTGACTGCATTTTCTGAAATATAAGTTTCAGTTTTGTGTCTGTTTTCCAGGCGAAAGGCCAGGTTTCTACTGCATGGAGGTGGTTGGTTTTGAAAATATTTTAAAATGCATTCGGAGTTCACCTTGCCGAATAAATGAATCACTTATCGAGAGACAACATCACAGCGGAGGGACTAGACGAGACGATGATGTTTTCAAAACTAGCCTGTGTTTTTACTTAACATATTTAAATAAATATACAAAGGCTGTTTAGGTGTTGTTCTGAAGCGACGCTACTACTACTGACTGTATGATTGATGCAGATGTTTCTATTTTTATTCTAGTTCATGATTCTACATAATGCGATCGTCGTAATTTATTCCAAGGAGCTAACAACGGGTCGGGTGCATTTTAGACTGCTCCCTGACAAAAATTAGCATTTATTCTTGTTGGAAACCATATATTTCAGGAATAAACAAATGTTTTAGTACATCTTCTTAACATTTGAATCCAGCCCATTGCATAAATACAACATCCAAACAATCCAAAGTTGTAATTTCTGAGCTGAACTATGACACATGTAAGTTTTCCGAGTCACCAGCAGCGTTGGTTGAAATTCTAATCATTTAGATTTGTTGAGGTTGTAAGTACTTTCGGAATAAATGGACTGAATGAGGGTATCCCGACCTATAGATAGTTTAACGCTGGATTGGTTTTATCGTAAATGTAATTGCTATATGATCCAATTAATCAATGACAGAGCTTTTTGCTCCAACTTCTGTCCCCGCTACATTAATCGTTTTGTTAAAGGTATTTATGCATTCTGAATCTGTATTTCTGTTGGGTCAACTGCTGCTTTGTGAAAGATGGTCCATCCAAATAATGCCCACTGACAGTATAAAATAGATATCCATGTAGGTAAACAACCCTCTGTCGTTATTAATCAGGGTCATGCAAACAAACACATTTACCTTTTACATTGCATAAAAATACAACTGAGGCTGTGAGATGCTATGCGGTTAGTTATTTAATGCTTAACCCTTGATATTTCGGGGCTGAGTTTCAGAATGGAGAACCCTCTTCCTATCTGTGCATTAATTCATATTTTAATTCTTAAAATGTATCAGTTGGCTCTGCAAGTGCTAACTGAACTGTTTGCTAAGGTCCTGAAATATTGTAGTCTATATCTTAAACTAATCTCCAATTAACCACCATGGAAAACAAAATTGAAAAGTCAATATAGTTCTTTGTACATCGATCTGTTTTTTCTGCCCAACACAACTACCTTGTTACGGATACAATAAATCCTGACCTTTATTCTAGAAAATGATACGGGATTTAATACAAAAAATATCTAGATTTTAAAAAACCGTAAAGTAAATAGACTTCATGAATTCATCAATGAGAAGGAATAAGGGTGTCCTATGTAATCAACGGCCGCGTGTCGAATCCTCTAAATTGAAACTCTTTACAATTTGGATGTTTTCATTATTAGGTTACTTTTTTCCTCGACTCCATTTATTATTTCTTGGTGTTTTTTTTAGCTCCAGTTCTGCTTTTATAAATGATACTATCATCATCTAGGATGTAGGAAGTGTTTATTGACGATATGGATGCTAGTTTTAGGAGGGTATAGGTCCTTGGGGAATCAACGATGGCATGGCGGTGGCTGCTCTTGGGAAATGGAAATGTACCATGGGAGAGTTTGAAAATATTACTCCCAGGTTATGTTCCTAAAGTACCAGAGAGCTAGATAATTAAAGCAGATGGAATGCCGTTTAATATGCGCTAAATTTTTTAGGCCCTAGAATTTATATTGCATTGGGATCCCCTACTTAGTTCCTGTTTAACTTGAGTTATACAGCTTTAAATTAGACCTTAGGCAAAGGTAAAATGTACTTTGTATTATGCCATTACTGCCGGAATTTACATAAAGTTTGCTAAGTTGTAAGTTAAATTATGAATTTTTTAGTAGTTTCTTGAGTACTTGTCTTCTACAAAACCTTCTCCAAGCAGCTATATTAGCCCAGTCAATTGATGCAACCTACGGGATGCTGTACTATACATTTGACTCAATCATTATTCAATCTATAATTACAAGGTAAACTATGACCCATATTACAATTACAGCAAGATCGGTAGTTTTTGAATTCTCCTGTATTTTATGTGGGGGCACAGCCCTTCTTTTCTTTAACGGTTGTTTTCCTAAAACACCGACTTATGTCACTCGATGACGTACCAGGTATCTGAAACTTCAGATTTTAGCAAAACTAATGTTATATTTGTTGCTTATTTATGAACAAAACTAATAAGGTACATAAGTTTTCGAAATTTCATAGTGATTGGGGTTATTTTGAAAGCCACAGGTGCCTACAACTACGGATTTTTATAACATATTACGTTATTTGTTTCTTTTAAACACAAGTAGAGCAACAACTTTTTGCAAATGTTTCACCCTGTTGGGTCCATCTGACCAACACGGGTGCTTGAAACTTTGGATTTTGCCAACAATAATCAGTTCGTTACTTTTAAGCAAAAGTAGAAGAACAGTATTTTTCAAAATTGCATGCCAGTGGGGGTCATTGTGACCCCCACGGGTCACTGCGTAGTCCGACCGGGCTGGTTTACGAACTTAAACCTTAAAATCAGCCCTGGATCGTGTATGAAAAATTTAAGTCGTGTAGTAGAATTATTTCTCGAGTTATCGTGTCCGTACACGGACAGACAGACAAAGTGCGTGGCCAATTGACGCCCAATTGACTGGGCTAAAACTAGTAATTCAAAGAACGGAGTTGCAGAATGTAATCAACGCAGTATGTTACCAAACATAAGAGTCTTGAAACTGAAGTCTAGGTTCGGGTTCGGAGAAAGCTGTTTAACATTAAATATTCTTTAAACTTTGATGTTGTAACTGACACACTTTTATCTTCAATAATTTCCGTTTCAATCGTCGTATCCTCTACTTCCATTAAATCCAAAGTGAAATGACTAATGAAAAGTCAGCACCATGTTCGTTTGTTTGTTTAGCAAGGCTGAGCTTAGGTTTAGATAATTTTCGGAATTTATCGACGTGACATAGTAAGTTAGTTTAGTTTAGTTTAGTGTGTTTATACAGACCATAAAGTGGATCACAAGTAGTTCAACATTGCATTAAACCCCTTCAAAGACGGGAAATACATGAAGTTACCAGTAGTACAAAATCAACTCGACCAAAGCTAAAATGATACTTTCCTTACTAGCATTATCATTCCATTCTCACTAAGCACTTTCCAAGCTCCAAATATTTCTTATTAAAAGCTTTAACCATCGATTAACATAAAATGGATTTTAAACCATCTATAATCTACAGACTGTGTTTGAGCAGAGTGGAATTGTTGACAGTTGAATTATTCAAACATCGTAAACCATTTATGAGATAGGGATAGAATAAGATTAATAAATTGTCCTTATGTCCACAGAGTAATTAAACAAGTTCCTTAATGTAAGGCTGGATTGGAAAGTTCCGATAAGAATAAATAATACAATATTTCAAAGAATCACCAAATAAAACCACTGATAAGCTTTCCGTACCTCAAAATTCTAAAATATAAACTAAAGCTAAATAAACACCAACCATAATCCATTGTTTTGTATAACTCTCCTCAACCATGAGAATTGTGTATGCAATTATAAGACCAGGAAAGCACACAATCTCCCTCCTTGTTTTACTAACTGTATCCCCCTGCTTAAATAACTTGTTGATTGAAATTGAAAAACTTCATACCACAAAGTTAGAGAAATGCAGACAGGAAACAAGTTTTGGAACAAAATAATAAACCATGAAAAACCCATGTTAAAATCCCCAAATGGTTTGCTCTTGTCACCAAAGCAGATGCTCTAATGCACCGTCAACCGTTCGTTCCCAAAAAGTCTTAACTTTTGTCTCGACATTTTTACTGCATTTAATTATCCTCTTCCCTACCGTTTTCAACTTGCTAGAAATTACTATTGATTTAATACGACATAAACCCCACAACCATTTATCCGCTATACAAAAAAGTATTTGACGATTTACTCCGACAATTCCAACTCAACTTGTAAGCTTAAGTAAACTAAAACCAAAAAAGGGAATAAGATGTAGTACTACGCCTTTCGGTGGGGTATTTCAGCCACCAAGAAAAGTAATTAAAAAGTCTCGCGACGTTTCAACCATTTGTCGGCTCCCTGCATGCTCTATTACATCACAGCTTTATTAAATTAGAGGAAAGTTAGTTAGAGGGAAGAAGAGAAGTTGAGTTTACTTTAGTTTAGATGGGATCGAATGAAAGGTCCCAGAACAGAAATATGAGACCAATATTTTTATTCCTAACATCCCAAACCCTCTTCCAAGAAACCAATGAACATATGAAAGTATTAGAAAACACGGGGGAGGATGGAGGATCCCTTCTACGTCTGTTGGGAATCCACACCAAATCATATTTCTTCAACAAACTCTAAATTTAATTCCCTTCAAGGAAGCACACAGGAGGGTCAGAGATCATGAAATGTTTGGCTTTAAATCCAATACGGAACATGAAAACAATAAGAACAGATCAAGTTCAAGTTCAATAGTTTATTTCAGGGACAACAAGATATAAACATGACATAAATATGTTTCACGTTGATCCAA
>JAQFZX010000972.1:0-39306 GCA_034682405.1 Hydroisotoma schaefferi | reverse complement strand
GAATTTTTTTGGGGTCCCCAGTTTTTTGCGGCATATGTACTAAAAATTCTCTATTACTTTTGTTCGAACTTTTTTTCTGTAACCCCACCCGTTTTCGCTGTAGGCTTGTCTCAAGTTTTCAGACCCTCTTGGAAACGCTTACTTAGGTTTTTTTTATTTTGCGGTCATGTGGTATTTTCGATTCACCTAAGAAAAATACGAAAACTAACGACAGTGTATGAAGAGTGATGTTTAAAAATTGCAAATAGGCATATTTCAAATGATGAGAGTATGCTTGCAATCTGTTGTAATCTTTTGCTAAAAGTGCTTACTGCGGAAGTGAGCATGCTAACTAATAAGAATACTTAATGCTATAATTGGAAAGTTAAAGCTTATGCATACGTTTTTTCCCCTTATAATTAGAGGATTGATTGGGCGTATTGATGATTTACGATTCAATCCAAACACATTCAGAAATTCAGATTACAAGATAATATTTTGCTGTCAGAGTATCCCGTTTCTAGCTAAGGTCTACCATGCAGGCACTTTCTTTCTACACTAAACCCTTGCTTGCTTTGAATTTGCATGTCAAAGCCAATGAAGTTTTCACAAGTAAAAAGTTAAGTGAAGTATTGATTTAACAAAAAGATCCACCATTAATCCAAACCTAAACCTCCAGTAGAGTTATAAAAGTCTCCTGGGAAAGCTAATAATTCTATAGACAAATAAAAATTAAGGGAACACGCGAGAAAAGAGTTAGAACCTTTTACTTTGGTATCTCGCACAGAGAAAAGTCCAAATTATATTGAACGAATTGAACTGTTATAATTTTTCTCTCAGTCATGGTCAAGACTGCGAAGAACAAGAAGAAATCCGCAGCAGCTAAAAAGAAAGAAATGGAAGAATTGGCCTTGGCCGAACAACAAGCTGAAGAAGATGAATTCGAATTTCAAAAAACATGTTTGGAAATCCGAGTTAAAGAGCTCGAGACCCTTAACCTTGGGTACAAAGTTTATTTTTTTGGGTCAAATATTTAGATAGTCTACTTGACTTAAAGAAAAGAAATAATAACTTTGCCTGATTTCTCTAGTTTACAGCGAAAGTCAGAATATCTCGAGAGCCAAAACGATGTCTATAAAGCTCAACTAGGGGATCTTCGCGAAGAAAAGGAGGATTTGGTAGCTCATCTAGAAAGATGTTACTCTGAAGCTAAAACTAATGTGAAGGAATTGGAAGATAGACTTTATGGAACACACCAGGTACAGCCAAATTTATACACATGATTTGTACACATGATTTGCATTAATTTGTAAATCAGTTTGAGGAAATCTAACCTCATTTCGTAACTATAAGACCAAGTTAAATTAACATAAAATACTTCAGGCCCGGTTAGACGAGAGAAAGGAGGCTGAGAAAGCTTTAGCTCAAAAGGACAAAGAGTTGCAGCAAGTGAAATTAGCACTTGGAAAAGATATTTTGGGGCTAGGTGATTTCATTCACTGCTTAACAAGGCCTATCACTTTGCTAAATAAATTCTGGAAATGGGTATTCTGGTATTCATCTTCATTTGTTTCTGGTTGCCTTATTTATTATAGATGCTAAGCTAACGGCTCTTGAGGATTTTAGAATCCAGAAAGAAACCCTGGCCGCTGAAAAAAAGCAACTGGAAAAAACATTGAAGGACGAGACCGAACGTTTTAATAGGAACTATGAAGAGCTAGAGCACAATTTGATACGATATCGAGAAAAAATTAAAAATGAGTCGGTGGATATGATTAAGAAAATGGCAACAGACATTCAGCAAGCTGGAAAGCTATGTCTTACTGCAACTGTTAAATCAGCCATCAGTAAAAACGTCAGACTTCAAAATGAGGTATATTACTGTCAAATCCAAATTAATCATGTAGAGGTGACTCAAATCCACTTTTCATACTTTTTCATGAAATGCCCAGCTCGAAGTCACCAGTAAAAACAATTTAAAGCTTAGGGAAAAATTTAAAAAACTCGAGGAGTCCTTCCGAGAAAAGCGAATGACGATAGAAGTTATTGAAGAGGAAAATGCATTTTTGCGCGACAAAAGTACACAATATCGTAAAATGACACAGGAGCTAATAGACAGGCAGATGCTTATGGAAAAGCAGACGGAACACTTTCATGAGATTCAGAAAGAGCTGGTGAAAGTCAAAGCGTTACATTCTGTTTGCAAAACCGAAGAGGAAATCGAAGGTCTGGTTGGAAGTCAACTAGAGAAAGTTGTATCTTCGAGCAACCTCAATGAGGATGAAGCTTTCAAGGAACGATTCGAAGCTGATAGAAAGAGAAGTGATGCATATAAAAATTCAGAGATCAAAAGGTTCAAAGATATGATCATAAGCTTGGCCATCACTGCTAAACAACTTTCGCAGGTTATTATCTCTTTCTATCTAATGTATTTTTAATAGACAAGGATTGAGGCTGTTTATTAAATGCGGACAATTTATCACAGGCACAAACCCAGGAAGAAATAGACTTCTCAAAAGAACGATTCAAATTAAAGGTCGTAAAGCTCTACCATACTGCCTGTGAATTTGACGATTTGTCGCCTGAAATCAAATCTGTATTGAAATATCCAGAACTCAATGTGACCCTTTATTTCGGGAAGGTATAAATGATAAGGCCAAAATATTGAATATCTTCCACATTCGAGTTCATATTTTTCTAGGGACTAGCCTCCGTTTGTTTTTCTACGTATTAAGATGCGATTAAATATGCTCCATGACCATAATTTAATGCTAGTCAATTAAGTGCACAAAATTGCACAAATAAACGAACTGTAGAAAACTTCATTATACGTTCAATTAATTAGGTAGCCCTTAAGATTGAATAAATGAAGCAGGATGCTCGGTGTATTGGTAAAATTATTTGTAAATCAAATACGAATCTCATTTTCACTGGCAATTATGCACTTTATAGTTAATTTATTTCAGAGATATAATGTCAAAGTGGTATGCATGAATTAAGATTTAAGACTAGATTTTACATTAATCTGCTAGCTGCAAATGCAGTCCTCTCTAAAATTACAGTAGAAGAGTTCGATTCAGTTACAAATTACTTGTACTTTCGTTGAAAATACGGTAGGCTGGAATGTCGGCTGCTATATTACTTTACGTTTTCTAAGCCTTTTACGATCCGTCAAGGGTAATTATCCGTACCCCTTACCGATGTCAATACTACTTACATAGTACTATTAACCTGTTTCTCACAAATTTTTTCCACTTCGAATTGATTATCGTGTCAAAATAGCATATTATCAGTCATATAACCACCAAAAATCTCTCTTGAACTTTTTGATTGTGCTCAAAATCTCAATAATTACACAATCGTAATGCAGTAAAAATAAATATTTAGGCGTAGGCGTAAGCTGAGAAAGTCTTGTCTATGTAGTCTATTGAATATGAATTAAAAATAAGGTTAGAGAAGAGAAGATATAAAAATCACATAGTAATAGTAAGAAAGAATCCTAGTGTGAAGACTATAATCTATCTCGACTATTGTTTTTTTGAAGAAAATACAAAGTTTGCACCTTTCTGTCTTCTGATTATCAATTTCATGAGCTATTGTTTTATCGGAGGTGATTGTACAATTCATTATTATAAGTATTACTAACATCCATGCGTTGACTTTTTCGTAATATTGTGCATCCACAGCAAACTCCGCTTTCTCCAAATTAAAGTTAGACATAAATGTACTACTTGTACAACGACCCATTTGTAATCCCCTAATCAAACCCCACAAATACCCATTTTCTTTCCAAACTTGCACCAACGCCGGATAGTTCTTCTCGAAATAAGGATGGAAACTTTTTTAATAGCGTTTCCAGCTCGTTTGGACGAACACTTGGTAGCACTTTTTGTGAATATGACCCTATATAATCAAGGCTAGCACCAAAGGGATGCACGTGCAGGAACGTTGAAATGATTCCAATGAATTTGGCCTCCTTATCAATTATTCCGGTTAATTCAGTTGTAGAAATGGTCCTAAGACTTCCGAGGTCACCCATTGGGGTGCAAAAATTATTAGCAGCAGTTTGTACAGTTGCAACACTACTGTCACAATTGACTTCGCATGAGTATGGGTAGATTCCTGACAATTCATTGTTGTACGACAAGGGACTTGTGGTTGAAGTACATGATTTTTCGCCTCTCTTTTCATCATTTGTTCCTTGTATTTCAGATCCTTTGTCAGAGAGCTCCTCAATTTTCTAAATCAGTATTTATTTAAGATAACCCATACATAATTGACATAATTCGTTTTGTGAAAGTAAAGCTTCACCTGCTCCATATTCTTTATTTGATTATCTTTCTGCTCAAGCTCAGTTCTCAGATCAGCCTTGATCATGTCAACTTCATTATTGGCAGCTTCAAGTTGGCAACGAAGGGAGTCGTTTTCCTCCTATTTCAAAATGTTATCATCATCTAACTAATTATCAAAAGCCAAATGTAAAGTACGGATCTCACCTTTAACTGACTCACGGCTCGTTTCCGGTCATCTTCAAGTCTCGCCTTTTTCGACGGGGGCAAAGGCTCTATATCATAATCATGACTTTTCTTTGAATTCTCAATGTCATTGCAGCCCTCATCCTCCGAGTCAGATCCTGACATGTCCATTTCTTCGTCATGTCTTTCAGCCAAAGCTTCCTCTAAAAGAATCGTCTTAATCTCAGTCGCTTGCTTTTTCCACATTTCCAGATTTTTCCTCTGTGCCTTTGTAAAATGATCCCAAACTTTCCTATGGCAAGCTGACAGGAATACTTTTTCGATCTGACTGACTACCAATTAAAAAGTTCCAATAAGTTCGAAAATTTCCATAATCATGATTTGATTACCTTCTTAATTAAAATTGAAAGCTTACATTGCATAAGGAGACCAGTGACACGCTGTCGCATCAACTCCTTTGCCCTCTGCAGTTCCTCTTCATATTGCGATTTTTCATTTAGAAGTCTTCTAACATGAGAATTGGTAGATTGAATCATGGAATAGAAAGAATTTGCATTTCTTTTGATACAGTCTCCTCTTTCCAACCAAGCTGCCAAGATGTGAATTGCCTTGATGAAAGAATCATCGGCTGTACAAAAGACATGAATTAATCAACCCATATTTCATAAGACCTTAATAATTATATTTCTTTCAGGAACTTTTACATTTAATTTTTTCGGCCACGGTTGAAGCTTCATGATCCGAATACTGAGCAATAGAAGGGGGGCTTGGTGGCAGAAGCCTTTCTTGTTCGATTCTTTCTCGGTGCCTCTGCTCTCTCATTTGCTGTCTTTGTCTACATTCCCATTCATAAAGGTCATCTCTAGCTTGGGCATAATCTACATGGAGTCTACCAACGTTGGGAGGGTCACTATTACTTCCAATCCGAACTCGATATCCAGAAAGAAAAATCGCACCCTCAATGCAGTGCTCCAGCTCAAACCGGATGTGACAGAAGTTTTTCTTGCTCAAACGGATGGTGGTTATTTCTCCACACCTTTCAAAAATTTCCCGAATAATTTCCTCTGTAACATTTTCTGGTAAACCTCCAACAAAGACCGTTCGACATCCAGGGGGTTTCTCCCTCGTGGTTGGTGGGGGTGCCGTAGGATTTGGTGGAAATAATGTACAAGATTTACAATGAATTATTTCTTTCATGGGTTGAGACGACGCATTTTGGTTGGATTGCCCTTCTCCAGAATTTGACCCCGAATCTACACGAATGGCTGTTGGTGGACTAACAGATACGGGGATATTCATTTGATGGTTTGGTGGACATTGTTGATTGAGATTTAGAGAAGGATGAGGCATTGTCATGTCGTTTCCATTGGGATGATTGTGACTTCCTAGAAGCCCATATAGCATATTGGCATCTGAAAAAGATGTGCCGGAATGACCCATGACCCCCATTCCCATCACTGGAAATCCCATACCTGCTACTGAGTGCAGTAGAGGGTTAGCCCACGTTGCGGGATTGTTATTTGCCGATGATGTAGGAACGGACATAACTCCTGGAGGAGATGATCGTTGACTGAATCTTTGACCCATGCATTTATCTTTTTCATCAGATGAGTCTGGGACTACTAATGTATTTTGATGGGAATTTTGCAAGTGAGAGTGCATCTGGGATACCATGCCCGAAGTTGTCATGATGGGTACACCTATCCCTATCCCCACAGGACCGCCTGAGTGCACATAATTTCAATTACCAAAGTTTAAATGACAAATGAGACATGAACATAAATTATAGACCCATGAAAATGTATACCTGGCCCTGGAGCGGTTACCACCCCAATCGGTCCTAATGGGCCTAGTCCTGGGTGTCCGGAATCTGTAATTTACAATGTCTTAAGAAATATACATTGAATGTTGTTACGTTTTGAGGAAAAAACAAACAAGTAATGTAATCTTGAAATATTTATGTTTATGAAGTTGGACGATTCCCAAACTAATTCATCTATTCACACTAGAGATACAGAAGAAGAACATTATTTCATGCCCTGTCACATCTGTGGGGATCAACTATCAGCTAATTATACCCGATCTTTGCTATATTTTATGCCTCTCTACAACGCTAACTAAACAAAGTCTCCTTTCCTCGCCTATGACCACGCAAAAACCAATCCAATAAATCCTTCGCCACTCCGAAATAAAGTAATTTGCACAACCTACCCCACCAGAAAGTAATAGACTGTTTAATCTACACCAGCGACGCTTTATATAGTACACACATGATGGAATAATCAGCACAAAGGATTTACGAGCACTTACTCATCATGACGTCTTCCGTAAGTGTTGCTGTTTCGGCGTGAACTGTAAAGTTTTAGATGAAGCGTCTAAATTGATTGACTAAACACCAAGTCCAGATGCAATCCGAAAGAGTTCTTTTAATACTAGAATTTGTTCCTTTATTTTTAGCAAGTGCATTGCTTGATAGCTTAATCCTCTCATAATCGATGTTATCCTGTCCAATTACGAAAGAGTCTCATTCTGAACAACCACAGGGAATTAACTTATATCAACCTAAATAAATACCGACGTTATTTTATTCAACGCATTCCTGTGCAGAAAGCAGTCTCATCATAGCGCATAGGTCTTTCTTGCATACACCTTGGATAAAGCAGCTCATACAGTTTCGGAAGCACGATTTCTCCCTTGATGCAATTCTTGCGATCTTCGTAAGCTCGCTCCTCTTGTTCATTTAGTTTGGCTGATTTTTTACCCTGTCAATCCCATCCACGGTAGAGAGAACCAACCCTAAAAATAGAAATTGTTAAAAATGTAGAGTCAGCAGTCAGATAACCAAATCCATGCTGTACTGCATTTAGTCAGTAAAATCTTAGAAGTCGACAAAGTAGGTTCAACCTAAGCGTAGTCGAAGTGAAGTAAATGAAAAAGCATTAAATTATTTTCAATCAACGGTGACGGTATTTTTGTCCCGTGTAATTGGATATAGTATACGATCATAATGCTCTGCATGATATCAAGAATACTGTTAATCTAATGTAAAGGAGAGCCATTACAAGTAAATCCTGGAGCTGGTATTGTCCCTTTACACTGATTTTATTGCATTTACCTTATACCTACATTTGCAATAAATACAAGTTTAGAGTTACAACCTTGTTTGCCGTTTGTACCAAAATAAACCTGAACAGTTTGCATAAGACATTTGGTTTGGTGTAATCTTAGCAAACCTAGCTAAACCTGAAGTTTGTATTCTCAGTTGTGATAAAGTTAGTGGGTTTTGTTTTGTGGCTATCATGTTACTTTTACAGAAATGTCATTTCCTCAGCCCCAGCCCTAAAATTATACACAGCAGTAACTTTATAATATCATTTCAACCAGTAGACATGTGCTTTATCTCACGGGAAGAGGTTAAACCGGATGGATACAGCATAACCGCAAGACTAGCAGCAAACAGCAGTCGACACTTTTGACATTTGACAGCAGAGTTTTTTGAGAATAGTCAAATGCTGAAATGAAATGAGTAATGTTATGTAGACTAATTAACCATGGAAAATGGGTTTTTACACGCGGATTCCTCAGCCTACACTCGTTTTAAGCCTGCCAATTTTTCATGCGGAAAGTTACCCACAAAAGTTTACGGAAACATTTGCATTCCAACAGTAAACTGACAAAATATTGAACATACTATATCACTCCTCCTAAATTAGTAACTCATGCATCAACCCGTAGAGTATCTTTAAGTTAAGATATAGCCTTAAACATCTGCAATAAACGATTTACTAACACGTCAATAACTACACATGAGAAAGCTTGTCATAAATCTAAATCTTGGGCATGACGTGCTATAGAATTGATGAAACCCGGTCAATATGGCAAGAAATGATAAAAAACGACACACCAATGGGAAAAACAGGTCATGGGAGCTATACCTCTCAATTAAGCAAAATGATTTTGAGCAAACTAAAAGACTCCTAGCTATGGGAAATAAGAATTTACATTTCCAAAAAGAATCTTGTCTAGCGACAGCGATCAAATCCGGGTCAGCGGAGATGATAAAACTTTTATTGGACTGCAACATAGATCCTCAAATTAGAAGTTTGGAAAACGGAAGAAATGAAGCGGCTTTGCTGACTGCTGTTCGTTGGAAAAATCTTCAAATTGTTAAACTTTTGATTAACCACGGAGCTGGAATACTTACCACGGCATTTTACGGGTATCTAAGTTTGCAGTTTGACGAAAATATCTCCTTAATTACCCAATTTATTTATATTTATATTACTCAACCGTCTCCTTTTTTTTTAGATATGATGCAATATTTCAAGCGGTGATTGAAAGCGCACATGAAATTTTGGAGTACCTCTTAGAAAACATGGGACAAAGGTCGCTCAGACATGAAATTAAGAATTGCCCTTTCCTTCTGGCCTTGAAGTATGCCGTGGATTATTTCGGTAAAAGGATGTGCTTGCTGACACTTATTCGCCATCAGTTTCACTGCAGTTGCCTTCAGACGACTAAATCTATAATTTCTATGCATTATTCCAGTCTTCAAACTTTACAAGACGTTAAAGACTTTTACCTTATAAATTCTTTGAAGCAAACCAATAGTATTAACACATCACATCAGTTGGTAATACTAATTTTAGAACGGCTAAGTTTAATGAATTTAGCAAGACATGCTATTTGTAAATCAATCAATAGCGCAAATTCGAAGGTCCAATTGCCATTTTCAGAAAAACTTAACCAGCTACCGATACCGCAGAAACTAAAGGCATTCTTGTTATACCGCTATAAAAATTATTTCGAATGTACTAAAGTAATTTTTAGGAGGTCTACAGGGGACAATCCAGATAATATTTATTACATAATCCTAAAGTAGTGACTCCAAGTTCCATAAATCTAGCGTCAAGTGTGTAATGCTTCCTAATACTTGACAGTTTTTATACAATTTTTACGGCTAAAATGCAGATAAATAAATAAAGACAGATTGCAACATTTGTTCTTATAGTCTGAGAATTCTAGCACAAGTCCGGCAGATAAGCAAAGTTATGAATGACTTTTGACAAATAACGAATCAAAATATCCGTAACTGTGACGCAGTTGCACTCCTATCTCCTAAGTCTTCTCCATACATCTTGACCCCAACATTTCTAGACCAACATATGATTTAGAGTTCATGATTTTGAATTTTTGTTCCTGTCAGATTCCAAGAGAGTACCTGCAAAAATCATGAAAACCTTCGTACAAGAATACAGTTAAACCTGATCACAGTCACAGAAGAGTTCAGTTATAACTGGCACGAACTGCCCCCGGCGACCGCATATTCTGCGTTTCAGTTGCAGTAGGGCCTTTTTTAAGGGTTCACCAATTTTGAGTATCCAATATTTCACAATATGGGCCTATCCGCATAAATCAGACAATTGTCTTGTTCAGTTTCTCTGTGTATCAATACATCATCATGCAAAATGCAAGACCCGATGCAGCATGGGAGCAGTCAATGCATAATGCTAATTTAATCTGACGAATTCATTAAATCAACACCCATTGCATAAAGTTTCTAATATACTTATCTAAAATCATCTCTCCTAAATTCCATGAAAAGTCTCACTTTTTGTGGTCACTAGATCATAATCAGAATCAGACCCGGCGGACGAGAGAACTTCTGATTAACAAATGACAAATGACAAATGATCTATAAATTGTGCCTATCGTGCACACTTTTTCATTATAATTTTGCCCATGTGAAAGTACAACTTATACACACGTAAATGAGTCGTTTAGCTTGAGCAAGTCACCTGATATTCCCTACTTCAAGGAATAAACCATACTATGCATGCATGCTGTAACTTTACTATTTACTTGCATCAAAACCTCCTCTAGTCACGACAAAACCACCTGAAATGACAGATTAAAAACGTAAAGTTACTATAGCTAGATTCAGCTTTCATCGACGTTAAAATTATCACATTTCTCACATTGGCATTTCCATGAAATTAAGAGAGCTAAAGTGCCATTTAAATCGGCCAAACTGTCAACCAAACCAACATTATTTACAATATTTCCTAGCGTAGCCGGTTAAACTGTATCATTTCCACCAATTTAGCCCATTATTATCCATCCCAATTCGCTCAATCATATTCCAATATTTGCATGGCATCTGGCCTGATATACACACCTCTATCTATATTGAATTTAATCAATTACTCATCGGAACACTACCCACTATGGTCCTGTATTTATTGTAATTTACTTCATTTCTTATCAAACCCTGTAAAAATTGTGGCTACGATACGAAGAGCTCTTGACATTTGAAGAAAGACAGGTAGGTATACGTGGTTCTTTTTTAAATAAATTATTCAGTCCTACAATTCCTACTTCCATTACTTTTAGGGCCAACTTGTGTTACTTATTGTAACAATTGGTACAAAACGAACCGTGCCATATTGTATCGTCGTCTAGTTGGAATCTACCGTATTGTCTCGAATAGTGTCCCCTTTCAAATAGAAGCCCCCTTAATTGCCATTAAGAAACCCATAAGCCCCATTAAAGATTGTTCAATTTGACCCACAAAAAGGCCAGAAATACCAGTGTCCCGGGACGCTATTTCAGACAATACATTCCTGTGAAATGTAATATGTAGGAACGGATAAGAAGGGGCAGTTGTATTTTACAGTATTTGTACTCTAAAAGGGCGTTTTTTGCGTGTTAGTTTAGTTTATTGATTTACAAAAGGTTATACTGCATAAGTTTTGGTAGAAAGCACAAAGTAACCACTATCAAGAGCTCTGTAGTTTCATAGAGAATAGTTTGGTAAATGAGGGCAAAACTTTCTCCAATAGTAGAAAACTATGCATGATCTGTCTCTCAACTATTCGGAAGTACTTTCCTCATGATTTTAGTCGTAGTACCCGTTTCCTCCATATACCCTAAATCCTCGCCCATATGCCGCGGCTTATATATAAAAAAGAAGATATTTTGAAGCATATTTAACATGGAAGAGATGCCCCTTTTAACATGTAAAGTATAGGCGTGCGGGGTAATTAACGAGGGCGGCATATGGGCGAGGATTTAGGGTACTTATTTCTAAAGAAGTAGTAGTACCCAATATGTATCAGATCTTGGACCCATATGGGTCTTTTCTTTTTTCTGTCTAGTTGGGTATTCCATTCATTTGTTTCTTTGTAATTCCATACTCTGTAAAGCTTGTCAAGCTGGCTGAAATGTATTTATTTAATCTTTATCGTGTGATAGGGCGTATTCTGTTGAACAGATTCAGTATATAGCATTGCCCGTCCATTTGGCCATAAATTAACATGCAGTTTCCTGTTGTTTATAAAATAAGATGGGACTTTAATTGCTTACTTTTTCTGAGAGATAATAATAGAATAATTTAACGTTTGCAGTAATAGAAGGCTGCTATACGGCATATTTAAAGCAGGTCTTTGCCAATTGTACCCTTTAGGCTAAAATTAGGATTTTTAAAACGGTATTTTACATCGATTCCTGTAGTAGTTTATTAGTCTATGCAAACTCTTAGTTCGACGTGACAGATTATGATTTAATTGGAATTGCAATGAGATTAACAGGCTCTAAATCACACTTTTACACAAGTTTTAATGCTCATGATGTCAATGTCCAAACTTCTACTTAATTACAGAGGAAAGTGCCTCTACTCCGCGAGTTGGATAGGTTTCCCCAAGCCAGATTTATTGCTATACAAGGTCCATATCACAAATTTCCTTAGAACTACACCAACTGGGATAAGCGTGCAGAAAGGAAGGAACATGAGCTCATCAACCAGCTCAGTAGTGGACATGGACAGGAAGTCAACTTTATTCTTATTCGATGTAGACGGGACTCTAACGCTACCACGACAGGTAACTTTATTTACTCGTATATTTTTCCTCACTATCTCCCAACAAAAACCACGTGTAGCATAGCAATCACCCATCAACTAGTAGTACTTATACTTGTACCTGATATGTGTGAACATTAACAGTACCTTACCTTGCATACTTGAAGACGACCCCAGTTGTCGAAGTAATAAATTCCTTCCTGTAATTATACCCCAGCTTCATTGAACGAAGAGATATATTGGACAGTATTTGTGAGGAAAGGTGGTTCCAAACTGTGTATCCTTTATCAGGGGCTTACAAGAATTACTAAGCTTAAGTTAGGGACAAACGAGGGTTAATTTCAGCGTTGCAAAATTACTTACAGGTTCAAGAGCTATAGATGTGGTTTGGTTGGAATTTAGTTTTGGCTCCAGCGACCAAGCGCTAAAGGGCAAAGGTCAGGGTATGTAGTAAGGTCACAGGGAGGGTAAAGCCATCCAACGGGTATTAAGAAGGTGATTTGGCAGGAGAGGACTAAATAAGTGGTTGAGGAAAGTCCCTGGGTAGGAATGGAGAAAGTATTTTGGAAGAGATGGTGATAAATAAATATCAAGGGAAAGAAAGTTTAGTTTAGGATTGGAAAGAAAGGACAGAGGAAGGAAGCTGGCTCGTTCGGTTCGTCGTGAACCTTTACTTACTTTCTCCTATTCATTTAGCTTTCACTAGATTTCGGTTTTGGTATAGCAAAACTGGAGGCTTTGGAGCAGAAGTGAAGTTATAAGTTGTTCCTTTTGTACAATCTATACCTTTTAGTAGTTTTTCTCCAGGCCGACCGAGGTGAGGGCAGGGAGATTTCATGGATAATAATGCTAAACAGTCGCTCTGTTAGTCTGCGCGAATTCGGTATATAAAGATACGAGGATTCGGAAGGATTGAACGGGCTGGTATACTAGCTGGTATGGATGGGAGCGCAAGCGTTTTTACCATTGAATTGGAAGCATGATTATATACAAAGACCTGATAGGATACGAGGGTATATTTCATTCCATACTTTCCTTGCTTTCTCCATCCAAAACTGGGCAGAATAGGGAAGATGTTTTAGTTGGATTTTATGGAGGTGGCTAGGGTTAGGTTAGAGCTTTGGAAGTTATTGAAGCTTGTGGATGGAAGGAAATAGTGGATGAAAATGAAATGACAGTTTGTACTTGTGTATTTAAGTTTAAGTCACGCAACTGGAAATTCAATCTCGTTGTTGCCCGTGTGTAGGCGTGTGTGAATTTGCATCGATGATATATGCCAGTGGACTGTTATAGCAATGAATAATTCAGGGCTGGTCGAGGAGGTTGCCTGGAATGTTTTATTTTTATTATAATTGCAAGCATGGAGTCTATTAGCATTTAGATTTATAAGATGGCTTCATTTTTTAGGTATGTTTATGCTTTTTTTATAATTAGATATATATTTACATTCCTCGAAATGCACAATATCTTGCTGACAGTGACAGTTACTTTTAATCATATATTTAGTTAATGAATGATAGTTAAAATCTTGTATTATAGTCCTTGAGTTAAACATGTTCATTTTTAGGTTATCAAACCTTCCTTCTACAACTACCTGGTGAAAGAGGTCAAGCCAAAGGTGCTATTAGGTATTGTCGGTGGTTCGGATCTCGAAAAGATTCTGGAGCAAATGAATGGATCTCAAGGTACTTGTATTCTGTATGTATATATACATATATATATATATATATTGGCTTCGCAATTGCAGTTCTTTGGCTGTAGTAGCGCCGAGGTTTTCGACATAAATTATAATCTTGACGTGGTTCTACTTTCCCTAGTTTTGGAAGATTTTGATTACGTATTCTCTGAAAATGGGCTGTTGTCTTACAACGAGGGGAAACTTATAGGGAAGCAATCTATTCAGAAATACATTGGAGAGGAAAAAATTCAGGAATTTATCAATTACACTCTGAACTACTTGTCCAAGATAAAGCTTCCCTGCAAAAGAGGCAATTTTATTGAGTTCAGAAATGGAATGATTAATGTATGCCCAGTCGGAAGATCTTGCTCCCAGGAGGAACGGATACAATTCTTTGAGTTTGATCAGGTACATACATACCGTACAATTATACACTGCTTTCTAATAAATCCCGTTTGACAGTATGCAGTCTTATCTGCTTGATTTAGGAGCAAAGAATCCGAGAAAAAATGGTAGAAGATATGAAATTGCAGTTTGCAGACTACGGCCTACAATTCTCTATAGGTGGGCAAATTAGTATTGATGTTTTCCCTAAAGGATGGGATAAAACGTACTCCATGAATTACCTGGAACACATACCAAAGATTCATTTTTTCGGAGATAAAACCAATCCAGGTGAAAATGATTATGAAATATTCTCCGATAGTAGAACTATCGCACATACCGT
The DNA here is from genome assembly GCA_034682405.1 of Hydroisotoma schaefferi. Classification (NCBI taxonomy): domain Eukaryota; kingdom Metazoa; phylum Arthropoda; class Collembola; order Entomobryomorpha; family Isotomidae; genus Hydroisotoma; species Hydroisotoma schaefferi. The sequence continues at coordinate 24,589 of JAQFZX010000972.1, read as the reverse complement.
GATAAGTCCAGAAGATACTGAAAAGCAAGTAAAGGAACTCTTGAATTTGTGAATAAATTGCCTAAAAAGGCTTCATGCCGGAATAAAAATAAGATTGATCTATCTATAAGTTCATTAATGTCATTCATAAAGCAAGTATTTTTAATGAAACAGACATGCAACCTAAACGACACTATAATATAGTTTATTGGAAAGGGTACAATATGGAGAACGCTATGAACTATAATCTTGATCAATAACTACAGTAGTTATAAAGGGCATGCATCTACGGTTTAGCAGTACTCCCAAATAAACACTAGGCAGAGCTGAAAGGAAAGTAATTGGCTAGATGACAATTTAAACTTTTGTCCTTTTAGTCTCCATAGTTGTCATACTCGTGATAAAAAGTTATCAGCACGCGTTCTACGCCCACATTCGACGTATTAACGCCCTACAGACAGCTTTCATGATTTCTTAGCAAAAGAATTGCATGCAGCCTTCTTTTCTTCTTTTGTCTTCCCAGTTGAACTTCCGGTTGGTTCATTTACGAGCATTTTCCACCCTGATATCGCAGAATGGCACAACAATTTACGCCCTGGCAGCGAATGCGGGCCTACCAGACCCAAGTTCGGAAGATAGAAGATCACTGGCGCACTAAACTTCGTAATGTAAGTAGCTTTAGATTGGACTTTCACCATTAGATATTCGCATAACCTCCTGTCTAATTTCCAAAGCTTAAAGTCATATTAAAAATAAATCAGCAACCTCCAGCCGAAGACGGTGTTATTGTAGCTGAACCTATGGAGTGCTGTTGCAAGAGACCTTTGACGTATTATAACAACGGAAAGTGTAATAATTGTTGCAAGATGCGGTACGACTACAATTTCTTATACTGCAATGGATACGATCAGTTTCGCCACAGAGAGGACCGAAAGCATCCTAGCCGCTATATGCACATTGATCTAGAGGTTTTACCAACACTTTTTACTGAAGTAAATACTGAACGGTGTAAGATCTCTGTAATAATTGATTAATCGTTTTTGTTAGGAAGAGTATCCTTGTCGGACAGTTCCTTTGTTGACAAGTTCAAATTATGGACACAGACCTCCAATAGACCCCATGGGCCGGTTACCCAAAAATCACTCTACTCGAACATTCTACAGAACCCGTGGAGCAAACTATTGTATAGATGCAAACGGCTACCACAATGTGAAGCTGAATCCAACGTTAAGTTTCAAATGGAATGCTCAATATGGCTACACATACAGCCCACCCAAACAATAATATGATATTGAAGATTAATCATGCTTTAGGTTATGGGTCAAAATCAACCAATTCTTAACTTTCGAAGGAATGTAAAATTGATTATATTTGAATAATAAAAATACTTTCGTCAGATGTTTACTTTGGTAAAATTATTAAGTAGAATGTTACGAAGTAATGTTTTGGATAGTTTCGTAGGCCATACTCCAATCGAACGAAGTAGGAGGCAACTTTATGAAATATCAATTCACAATTTAAGTGCACTTAAACTGAATACCACTTCTCTTTACGGTTCCAAACCGACCTCAGATTTGAGCGATGCTCGCTTTGAGATACGAAGGCACTTTGGACAGGACTCACGCTTAACAAAGCAAATACTATGAAAAAGAGTGTGACACGATGCACACTGGTGGGTCGCACTGTCAAAAGGATATATTACTTGAATATTTTCGCATATCTCGCATATAAATCCCTTTCCTTTGCAGACCTGAAAAAGGTAATGTTGATAATTTAAAATTGTTCCAGCATACCTATTTACTGGAAATAACTTTAACTTACCAAACATTGCTCTTTAATGTGCTTTATAAATTCTCCATGAAGTTTTTCAAGGAATGGTAACATGGTCCCTTTGTTAGTGTCAATTAAATCTTGTAAAGAGTACATGAAAGACGTTTCTACGAAGTGCTGTTTTTCTTCAAGTTTCCTAAGTAGTTTCTTGTTAAATGCATCCCGACAAGTCATAAAAAACTCTTTTATCATCAGGATGTCTTCTCGTAATCTCTGTAACAGAACGTTATAGTAGCGCTAGCGAGTATAAACATTTAATGTTATTACTCTAACAGGCAGGAAACAATACCTTTATAGCGTTTAAATCCTCCACAAAATTGAAAAGCCGTGGGTTAATTTTCTGAATATTGATGTTAGGTTTTTTTGACATTAGCATAAGGAATTGTCGAGAATCCTCCGCTACAGGCCTTTCTTCAAAATCCCAGTTGTGCAATATTCTGGCAGGAATACTCATTGCATAGTTCTTATGGCACAGTGGGCAATAATACCGACCGTTGTAATCACATTTTCTTGGCTCCATCCAACTATTTTCTGGACGAGACGTTTCAAAGTACAGATGTTTAGTGTAATTTAATAATATTATTAAAAAATACGAAAGATTATCTTCTTACTTAAAGTAAACCGAGTATTGCATTCAAAACACTGATAATTCTGGCTCGGAAGACCCACCTCTGGACAAATCGCTACGAGGTAATCAGCGTCAACACTGACTTTCAATGCCGGGCATTTGCGCAGTACATGGTTAAGACACTTGCTATGACACTGGTAAAAACAATCTGTAATTTGAACGAAAAGTTATTGATACAGAATTACATTTACCAACTATAAAGACAATTAATTTCTATACAAAGTGAATTACTTTTGCATTTATAAAAGTACTGCATAACAGTCCATATAATTCCCCCACATTTATCACAATATTGCGGAGCTCTGTGAACAATTTTGGTCTGAATTATAAATTGATGACTATTAACTAATCGGAATTCCTCTACAGAACCATTTCCACCCTCATCTTGAATATCTTTGACATCTTGAAGTCGTATCCTAAGCGCTACAAGACGTTTCACAAACTTGACCCTTTCTTTTGACATGCTATCCGTTTCTAGCACAAGAGCTTTAACCTGCTCAATCGCCTCCTCGATTTCTCCAGACGATTGAAGTAGTGCATCATCCTAAATTAAAAACCCAAACCACCATCATCACCACAAGAAAGACATATCCATAAAGTAACTTAATTTGTTAGAAGTTAAAGTTTTACAATCGGACAGGAGAAGTAATTCTCTTCAAATTCTGTGTTAATAGACAAATCATGACTTCTGGTGTCATCGGAGGATCCAATACTCCCACTATCTCCATAATCGTCCATTTCTACGTCTGGTAAACCCCGTTCAAAGGGCAGTCTAGCCGTTGACCTTGATCCAATATCGCCACTGCTGCTTTCTCCAGTCTCGTATCCGGCCAACCAGTAAACGCTTTCACTGACTTTGCTCAAACTATCTTTGAAAGATCCTATCATCGTCATCTGCAGCGTCCAGGCCTAGGTCAGGTCCAGGGTCGTTTGGTAGCAGCGTCTTGTATAGGTCCAGGGTCGTTTGCTAGCAGCGTCTTGTATAAGTCCAGGGTCGTTTGCTAGCAGCGTCTTGTATAGGTCCAGGGTCGTTTGCTAGCAGCGTCTTGTATAGGTCCAGGGTCGTTTCCTGGCAGCCTCTGGGCCTGGGTACAGAGGCGTTTGCTAGCAGCTTCCGGGTTTAGGTCCAGGGTCTTTTCCTAGCAGCTTCCGGGTCTAGGTCCAGGGGCCGTTTGCTAGCAGCCTCCGGGTCTAGGTTCAGGGGCCGTTTCCTATCAGCGTCCGGGTTTAGGTACAGGGGCCGTTTGCTAGCAGCCTCCGGGTCTAGGTCCAGGGGCCGTTTCCTATCAGCGTCCGGGTTTAGGTCCAGGGGCCGCTTGCTAGCAGCGTCCGGGTTTGGGTCCAGGGGCCGTTTGCTAGCAGCTTCCGTGTTTAGGTCCAGGGTCGTTTGCTGTGTATAAGAATTTTAACGTTTATTACAACTCTACCTCTAAATCCTCCAACCCTACCAAATGTATCAATTACTAAAACCCAGTAACTACCTTAATTATAAATTAAAAGTCAAACCGCTCAAGCGTTTGCTCGAAACTCGAGTCGATTGTCAAAGTTCTAGCAAATCCTCCAATGCCTCAATCAAACTCTCAAACAAAGCCAGACAACGCCTATAAACCCCGTACAACTAATAACTATCCGTATTTTTTTTATGAATGCGGTTTTTTTTTATTCTTAAATTTTTACCTCAATCTTTATTTCATTCCGTCCAGTTCCAGTTTAATCATGAGACTAACCGTCAACTTTACCACTTCCATTCCATTCCATTTCCTTTGTAGACTTTTTTTGTGGTTTGAGAATTACTTGTAGAGACACACAAAACTGGGCTTTATTTATATGCGAGAAATAATAATTAACCAATTGATAGAACAATACAAAAACAGAAACAGAATGTATGCTAATTTAACCCGTTTATTCTTCTTGTAAACTTTAATTTTCTATTTCCATTTCCACTTTGCATGCATATTGCATTTCATTTGAACTTGGTTGGACTAGAAGTAAAAGAACTATGACTTTTGTTGGTCTCACGAGCTTCCATGTTCCATTCATCAGGCATAAAATGTTTACGCATCTTGGCATCTTCCAGGATGATGAGTTTAATTAATTATATTATTAAAACTTTATTGATAAAAATAGAGTTTACTCAGTAATCAAAATGATTTCCTGCCTGCCACTGCCATCAATCATTCATAATGTAAAAATTGGATTATATTATTACAGCAAACATCATTGTCCATTCGCTAAGATGGCTTTACTATACTAGCAAAAGTAAAGATCTCATCAATCTTGGAAACGTGTAATTGCTTTCTCATTAATATCGACTAGGTTAGGCATTGTAAATTGTAATAGTAAGTGTGTTTTATTGTCAAATGAATCAATAAAGTTAAAACCGCTGTTTTTGGTCAGTTTACATAAACATCCTGAGACTCTACACGGGCTTTTTGCATGTAACTCATCAGTTGTCAGTGAATCAACATTGAAAAGTAACTAAGTCCTTGCCTAAGTCTTGCGGCAAATGTAGCTGCTATTTATGTCTTTTGCTTAGTTTTTGTATGCTTCATGGTCCCAAGATTGTCTGTTTTATTGACGGGTTTGATGATCGGGTTTTGGGTTTGATGATGAGCGGAGCTTTTTTCACTGACTGGAATGTCCGAATCGGTATTAGAATCTGAGTCGCTAATTGAGTCCGTCAACTCGGTCCGGAGGATAGGTACATTATCTACGGGCTTTGTCAGCGAAGATTGACCATTAATCGAAAGATTTGAAGAAATCAGATTCAAATGCCACAGAAATATGAAGAGAAATGAAGAAACGTAAAGAAAGAGCGTTATCAGGGCTGCACGGGGATAGCCACAATTCTTCCAGTAGGCAGTCACGCAATGGAACATTACCAGTAGGGTTTGTACCTGATAAGAAGATAGTAAATTGTTAGGATATTGTCAGATTTTTCAGCAGCTCAATTAATTCTTAGTACCTACAATTTGAGAGAAATTTGTTACGCTTTTAATTGTAGGCGCAAAGGTCGAGCCATTAAAATGGTTTGACCACGAAGAAAGCTGGTAGTAGAAGTACATTATAAAATGAGAGAGAGTGTTCAGAGTAGCTAGAACCACGCCTGTAAATTATTAGGGTTATTGTTGAGTAAACCATACTAAAAGCCTTGTCAATTAAATATGTTTTTAAAATATGATTTAACTTGAACCCCCTGGAACCAATCTAACTCCCAGCCAAGTAATCCATATCATTGTGGAATGATGATAGTAATGAGTATATTGATGAGTGTTGGTTTTCTTCTTCCCGATAGGTACGAAAGAGTCGACAAGCTAGATTTTTAAACAATAGTTGACATCTTACTGATATTGAGTCCCTTGTCTAAGGATAAGATATCCAAGCATATTATTTTGAACGGCTTACCTCGAAGATTTTGGAAATAAAGAAATAATAGAAGACTGTTGCAAGCTGTTTCAAATACATTTAAAAGAAAGAAACATAAGAATTCAAAACCAATCCATGCAATGTATCATCGATTTGCATGAAAAAAGGAATTAACAGTGAGTACTTTGAGCTCTGCTTCTCCCCGAACAGCTACAGGTTGGCAGAGGAAATTGTAATGAAAAAGCGAATCCTTAAGAAACTACAATCATAAAAGTGAATCAATTGAAAACTGCACATTTTCAGCTTCAGCGTTGTATTATCATGTCTTACAAAGAAGGTCAATCCTGCATTGATTATAGTTACAAGAGCATTGTAAATCGGCAGAAGAGTAGGTATCCAAAGCATGGGAGCTCGGTCTTGCATGAAGTAGGAAAAGCTAACGACGCTAGATAAGTAGCAAGCAATTATAATGATAGGTGACCAAATTGAACCCACTAGAAACCAGTCTTTAGTTCTTGAATCTAATAAAAGAGAACGTATCATTTGAACCTTCAGTTTTTAGCAACTGCATGGATTCCATAGGTGTTTTTTGTATACCATAATTTTTGAAGGGGTCAGTTGGCATTAGAAGCGTCATTTAGACGTTTATGGAGTATCACAGCTTTCAGTTTGAGACGTTACAAAAACAATCACACCCGTACGTGTTTATTGGCCGTGGAAACTTGTCTTGGCCTCAATCTCGGGACAAAAAACCTCGTCATGTCAACCAAAATACACTGTTTGCTTGTAACACCCAAAAAATGAAAAGGAAACCATTTTGAAATCCCAGTGCTGAATAAAAAGCTATCAAAAGAACCCCTGTGCATCTCTTCAAAATAAATAACCAAATTTTCTCGCCATAATCGTAGATCCACTACATCAAAAATGAACGTGTTGGAAATGGATCCTCTCTGGGCCATGTTGGACATGAGCCAAATGCAACATACAGCAGATCCCATGTTACAAGCCATGATTCCTGCAAATTGCTCCCTACTAAACCAATCTCCTATCGGACGGTTGTTCTCTTGGGACGTTTATAACGATTACGACGATGATTATGTAAGAATACTGAATATAAGTCTTGAAACATCATTTGAAACATCGACATTTACACGCTGAAAAATTAAAGTCTTATCTTGTAACTTTTGCGTTCAGGAGTTCAAAATCCAAACTCGAATCTGTTCCTACCTCACCCTCAGGGACCTCTATAGCCTTCGAGCAGCAAATAAAGTGTGCTACTTCATTGCCAACAATAGCCCTAGCTTCTATGAAAACGCCACTGTAACTATGCCCGCTTCTTGGTACAAGTACAACGCAGGAAAAGCTATCAACGGGATCGTCCCTTGGCGCAAAGCAACGTTGAAGAAATTCCGATACTGCAGAAACCTCCCAACATTCCAGAATTATTGGACAACCGGGGCCGCATGTGACCTTGCAGTTCTAAACATCATTGACACAACTCTCCAATGTGACGGACTGGCCTTCATACTTAACCATTGTCAGGTTCTGCGTAAACTCACAATAAAGGACTCTCGACTTAGGCACTTTTCCTACAAGCAGCAGATCCCTAACAGCAAAAGCTCTGCTACTGATACTAATTCCCAATCCACTATAAGTCCACCCCATATAAGTCCGCCCATGCAGTTCGGTACTGCACAGGAGGACCTTAGCGAATCCCTTCTGCAAAGTTCTCCGGAGACTCCAGACACAAATAAAATGAGACAAGCTCTAAAGATTTTAGAATTGAGTGCCAACGTAGTCTTCGCCCCTTGTATTTTCCACTATCTCGCCAGAAGAACTGGCTTCTTGGATGAATTTACGGTCAACTCTCATGAATTGAAGACAAACAATGATAACATCCTTCAAGAGATGGTTACGGGGTTTGCCGAGATTATGAAAGTTAATTGGACCACTTTGACCAAGTTGACTTTACAGAATAGACCGATTGACCTTTCCGTCCCTTTGAATGACAGTTTTAATGTAAGTAAGAATGATTTGGCTAGATTTACAACTAGAATTTACTTTGAGAATTCCGTATGATTTAAAAATTACAAATGCATATTTAACCTACAGGAGCAGGTCCTAGTAAAGGTCCTACCCGCTATTGAACTATTACCACGTCCCCAAATAACTAAACTGAGGATCGGGATAGGACAAAGTTCAACACTGACCATCATTCCTCAATGGACGGGGCTTGTCCGGCTACTAAATGGGAGTTTGGAAGAGCTAAGTGTGGAGATCGCACAGTGAGTTTTTAACGGTTTTATAAAGCTATTTTCACTCTGTGTAAAAACTATAAATAGAATAATTTGGTATTTTAAAGCCCGATTCGTCAAGCTGACTTAGAATATATGGTGAACTCCGCAAAAAAGACCCTTAAAACTTTAAACCTGCTGATGCACAACCAGGGAATAAAAGGCCATACGGAAGCATATCCAGATCTGGACATCGGCCCGATCATTAGAAATTTCGAAGCGCTTGAGAAATTTAGCCTTGAAAACTTAAACAAAGAGCTTATTGATCCTACTGACTTACTCATCGCTCAAGGAAAAAAGTTCCCCTACCCCGAGCCTGACGGCCAAATAAGTTACATTCAACCCACAGAGATAAAAACTTTGGAAGCAATCCGGACACTGAGGATGCCGTTGGATAATTCCTTCCTCCCAGACATTCAACTATCAGTACGAGAGCTACGTGTGAAACAGATCTTCTTTTCAGACAATCTATTCTCAAATTTCAACAAATTGATGGGTTATCCGGGGTACAGAGCGTTGACGAAGTTGGAAATTATGGGACCGCATCGGACACCAATTTCTAATGGACTCGAACTGATCACAACGGAACTCCTGGAACTCGAGGAACTATCCCTGATTAATTGTGGTCTTACAGATGCCTCAGTAACGGGGCTACGCCCACGCCCCTGCAAGATCCTGAAAAGACTTGTCACCCAGATTCATTCCCTTTACGGGGATAGCTTTTCTGAGCTGTTGGATAACAACGTCGTCCAAGCGATTGACCAGCTGCTTCCTCAAGAAGAAGGGATCCAGGAAGATGAAGACGACGATGAAGAAGAGCTCGTTGGTGGTCGGAGGAAGCGCAGAAGGTTAAGGGCTCCCCAGAGAAACCCGGATGCCGTAGAACACCCTATTTTAAACCCCATTTATCTTGGATGCTTCGAGAGGGCTGTTTATGAGGAGTTTATACGAGTAAGAGAAGAAGGGGCTGCGCCTAATCTTCTTGCGAGAATTCGAGCTAATATTGCTAGTAAAATGGTTCCGCGAAATGAAGTCCCAGTAGAGATGGAGCAAGGTCAGAATGCTTTACTAAGGCGAGGTGCTAGGCAGCTTCATCAATTTGAAGATGATAATGACTTTGAAGATAATGAATTGGATTTTGGGGATGCATTTGGGAACGACCAGGTTGGAATGGATTTGGAATGGGAAAGGTTTCTTGAGCAGCATTTGCAAAACCATCATCAATTTGGCCTGGATAATGATCAAGGTATTGATCAGTTTACAGCTTTTACGTTGACCATTCATAACCATAACATTTTGGAATACATTTTGCTAAAATGATTGCAATTGTAGATGAGAATCAAGTTGGAAATGAGCAGGGCCATGAAGAGATTTTTATCGATGTTGACGACCCCCTTCTTGTGGACCCCGAAGAGGGCGACCTCAACGATGACCTAGTGGCTCCGGATCCACCACCACGCAGTATCAATAAGTTTTCGGCCCTGGAAGGTTTATTTTAAATTATAGTGCAGTATTACGAACTTTATTGATCTTCGTTTCAGCCTTTAATATGAATGTAATCAATATATTGATTTGTAGGTTTATTAAAGTTGAACCTCTCAGACAATCCTGGACTAACGGATGCAACTTTCGTCCTTTGTTTGAAAAATCCTGGAATTAAGTACCTTAATATTAACGGATGTTCTAGGGTAAGCTGTAGGGCTTTGTTTCTTTGTGGTTCAATTAATAATATATAGCTTAAGCGATGCCAATAACAAGGAATATACTTTGATTAATATGAATCCTTGGCAAATGCAGATTTCATCCGCAACTCTGACGCACATTCGGACAAATCATACAAACCTTGAAGAGCTCCATTTGGTCAACTGTCTCCAATTGACCATGAAGGAAGTGAATCAGGCTGTGAAGCAGTGTCCAAAACTTCGAAGAATATATACATCAAAAGTAGGTCCACGCTTATTTAAACCTGTAAATGCGTGAGCTCAGTTCTCATCTTCTATAACCTCTTTTTTTCTCATACTTACATATGAAAAACAATTTCCTTATAATTTTTCTTTCATAAATAGCTTTGTACTGGAGTTCCACCCCTCATACCACTCATTGAACATCGATTTCGGCTATCCCTGTCTCCGATTTACTTCGACGTGGTAAAAACAATAAAAACCGGAACAATCGATTACGAGAATGCTGGACAATGAATGCAGTGTCTGACTATATTATAACGTGAACCATTCTGTCAAATTATATTATAAAAACGCAAAATGGCATCTTGCTTTAAATGTTTGAACACGTCATGCTCGTGGTAGCAAAAAACAATGTAATGTATTGGAAGAAATCTTTATACTATAATCAATAGCAAAGAAAAAGTCATGCAATAAATATTAATCTTAACATGTACCCACTTTCCCTATTCAGCCTGCTGAATTAGTTAATGTGTTGTAATATTGTTTTACGGGGTCATCAAGGTTTCACCATTACTCTAGTTTATGATGCGATGCCCAAAAGTATTTGAAAACAGTCCGTAGCGTAAAGCAAAAAGTTTGGAATTTATTTCAGGCACATTATTGAGCAGCGCGTTGCTCTACTATAAGATAGATTGTGAATGATTGCATACTCAGCTTAAAAGTGTACTCTATTGTAACACAGTTTATATTCCTAGTAGCCATGAAATTAAAACACATGAATGAAATGTTTTACATAAAATATTATCCCACAATAAAGTTCTACCACTTAAGAGCCAGTAAGCTCTTTACAAACGTTGTCACTATAGTGGATAATGCCATCATACTCTAAAGCTACTTTAAAATTATGCAATTGCAATTGCTCTACAAGCTTTTGGACGGCTTTAGGCAAAATTTGCCAGCACCTTAAATCTCCAATGAGACGAATGGAAGGACAGTTCGTTAGTATACATGTTAAGCCTGTGAGTAAACTTATCCTACTCTTAAAAATAAATCTCAAAGTTTCTAAATGTTCAGCCCCGTCTTCAAAGATGGTTACGATGTCCGAATCTTTTATGAAAGCAGGGCTGAAAAGAACTTCTCTGATCTCAAGATATTTCAGTTTTGGGCAAAGTTTCACAAGACTTTGAAGAGTCTCTAGCCTGTGAATCATGGGACAGGAAACATGATGAAGAGCCTTTAAAGAATACTTTTCTGAAACCACTCCTTTCAAAGACGCTTTCAGCCTCTTCAAGTTAGGAGCCAGACTACTGATCAACTCCAGGGGAATGAAGATAGCCGCAGATTTGGTATATGAGTTAAAATTCACTATTGTCAAACTTTCCAGCTCAACATAGGCGATCGTAAGACTTTGCTGAAACGTTAGGAATATAACTTGCTAAAATTTCAAATTGTCGAGCAATAAATATAGTTTGCTAGGACAATGTTAGCTTAGATTAGTACTGATAGTAGCACGAAGGACACTTCATGTCCAACATCATCCACCCTGACTTCAACCGACGGGAATGGAAAATAGCCACAAGCAAGAAATCCTCGAACAAAGCAGAAGAGGTCTTGACAGAAGAGTGATCTTACATGCAGAACTAGTTCCTGTCGTAGTCTGATAAATGTTGGACTGCTTTCGAACCCCTTGCAGTTTATTTTTGTTGTCCCATTTGGAGCGAAAAAGAACTTCGTAGGGGTAGCGACCAACTGCGGACAAGCCATCGTTATAGCACATTCATAGCGCACATTTATATCCAACCCTGGGATATCAGACATGTCAAAATACTCTAGCCTGAAAATATCAATTGGACAGTAAATTAATCAGTTTAAAAGCGTTTTTCTTGCTTTTATCTGTGTTATTTCCATCCAATATGTTAATTTAATTACTGTTTGGTAAGAGGTCTCAGCAAATATTTCGGCAAGTTCCATAAAACCCTTGAGGTAAACGCGTCTCGAAAAGAATTTTCCTCTTCTTCCCCTTTATAAAATATTAGACGAATTCCCTTCGTTGTAACGTTGCTCCGACTTATGTCCAAATATTTCAATTTATAACAATTAGCACCAATAGCTTCAAGAACGGTGTCATCCCCTTTACCCCGGATCACTAGTTTTGTAAGGTTAGAGAATTCTTTGAAAGCTTCAAAGTTGTACGTGATCCTTTCAGACACATTTGTGTTTTGGTTTTCGGAATCGCTTTCTTTTCTGTTTCCAAACAATATGGAGAGTTCTTTCACATTTTGTATTGAATTCGTATTTTGAAGGGTTTCTATGATTTTATTCCATCCTGGTGGGTCTATTGGTTGAGCCACTATGTGTGTAACATAATTCAATTAAGACAAGGTCTAAAATGTCCCTATTTTTCATTGGAAAAACAATTACATAGCGTACGGGGGATTTTTCGAGGTACAATGCTAACAAAACGTAGCATCTCTTGCTCCGTTTCATTTTCAGAAATTAGTTGTGAACCAAATCCTTCCCCAAGGAAGTCCAATACTTCCGGAGAGTCCAATAAGAAAAACATGTCTACAGTCTTGATGTCCGTAAGAGGGGATTTAAAATAGTTGGAAAGACTAATCCAACTATTTATGACTTGACTGGATATTTCCTTAAGTGGGTCTTTTTCCAGTCCTCTCTGCGATTTTTTACTTTGCTCTTGTAGATAAGGAGGGTATATTATTGCTCTACAATACTGTTCAGCACTTGGGTGAGGGTCTGTTTCCTTAAAATTAGTTAGTTACAATAATTATAATATAACATAACCATCCTTACGCATTTACTATGCACAAATGGTAGTTTGACAAATTGTAGCACTATTTCATAAAACGGTTTGCATATTTCATCAAATTCTGGCTTACCGTCCTGTCAACGCCGTCTGGCCAAGCAACTTTTCTCAGTGACAGTAACTTTAAAGAAGGGACCTCATTTCTTTGAGGCATACTTCTGAGCCTTTACTTTGAAAATCCATAAGCAAAATGTTTATATATAGGATGTAATGCGGTAAATGTTCATCTAAGATGAATTCAAGCGTCTACGTGAATGAATGGAGTACATCGGACCGGATTACACACCTGCAGTTGCGTTTTGCTGTCACTTAGATTTTCGAATGCATGCATGCCTTGGAGAAAAAGCATTGGGAATTCATTTATTTTTTATTTTTATTGCTGGTTTCTTAGGTTGCTATTACTATACCATAATATATTATCCTTGGCTCATTCATGGACACTTTTATTAGCGTAGTTTATTATATTCCTTCTATGATTAATACGCTAACAAAAAAGTATTTTTAATTTTAACAGGGCTTTTTACTTTTTTTCATTAGCTACTCAGATAAAAATAAATACTATGATAATGATACACGTTACACACAAACTTTTGGTTTTTGGTTATTTTTGATAAACGTTTAAATGCTTAGAGTGTACAATATAATAATGATGTATGTTACTGCATAAATATTGTATAGTCTAAATTTAGATGAGTGATTGGATTCGGATTTATAAATTAAAGTCTGAGGTCGTTAGGTTTTTACTGATGGCTGGCATTGCATACTGGAAAAAAATCTAAATCTTCTTCAAATACTTAAAACCCAGAACATCCTATAACTATTCAGAATACATTAAAAGTACATATTACTTACTAAAAGTTGTTTCAAATTTTTTGGTAATAAAATAAACATCTAGAGCAGTCTAATGTAACTTTATCTTATTTCTCAATACCTCATCCTGGTCCTGACCCTATCTTGGCCGTTGCCCATACAAATTTCTAAGATAAATTTGGCACTATGGAATGGGTTTCTGTTGACGGTAATCGATAAGAGGTATGATAACTTGAATGGTATCTCCAGAACTTCTTGACTTTTCATCCCGACTGTGGCTTTGTTGGTGTTGGTGAGTTACGGGAGCCGTAAATGAGAGCTGGAAGATAACATTTTAAGATAAACCTCAAAATACTTGCGGCTTACTAAAATGCTCATGGTTCAGAATTATTTAACTCAGAAGCAAATAAGTGGCACATATTATCATAATTAAATTAATGCGTTCCGTTACAAACTCCACATGTACCTTGATAGTTATTACACACAAGACTGTCAACTGTGTTGCTTGCCAGAATTTACTGTTAGTTAACGTACTACACACTTTCAAGTCAAAACCACAGCTAAACTAAGACTTTGAATTGACTAATTACGGGATAATCGCTTGGGTTTGATTAACTGAATGTGTTAAAATGGGGTTCGAAAAGGGTCTGGAAAGGAAACTTTTAATCAGCGAATGTATAGCCAGTCTCATCTGCATGATCCCACATAATCGTAAGAACATCGCATTCAAAACGTTAACTTCAATCCTACGTGGACTATTATTTGCTATACATAAAGCTTTGTTCATACTACGAATTAATAGCCAACTCTACGAGTTGACATTATACTTTTTTCAGCTTTTTTGAAGATTTTTCTTGTGTACAATTTATTTTGTCAAGAATTATTAAACTTTTGTGTTTTTCTTTTATCCATTATGTGTGCAACATTGAAAATATTTCAGCAGTCTATCACTTCCATTCTAAAAGATTTCAAGGGCGCCATCCGAAGAGGCTCCATCATGTCATCGCTGGCATCTTCGGGTAAAATATCACCTCTGTATTCAGTTACCTGGATAAAAAATATCCAATTAAGATGAAGTCTAGAAACTTTAGCGAACATACAGCCATAACAGTGCGTCACAGGGAGAAATAAATGAAATAAAATGAGATTTCTACAAGAAATGGCACAAGAGGAAAAGCTAATAGAGATCCGATAGCCGATAGCTTATTATTATTATGATTAAATATTCTTATAATACAGTTTCTGTCATGAAAAAGGAAAGCTATGAAAATCTGGAAACCTTTTCGTAGTAAAAGGTTTAAGGATCTAACTTTGTTGATAAAAGGGCACGTTATCAAAGTCAACCATGAAAGTTTATGTTCTTCATTTTTTCTATGCATCCGTCTCAAAGAAGTTATGAAGCACACGACAAGGGTATGGGAAGCTTCTCTAGGATTTCATATATGTTAAAGCCACAGTGCTCGTTTTTTAAGCTTTAACAAGTATGGCTAGCTGTACCAAAGGAAAGCTGCTTGTCTGTCCGAGAGCTGTATTTTTTGCAAAGGGGGTTTATTATGCGAGAATGTTGACTATGTAGACGGGAGGCTAAGAGGCAACACGACAATTAGTAAAGGCACATTATGAATGAAACACAGTTAAGATTAAAATCACAATACCCATGCTTCGTCAGAGTTTTCAGGTATTAAAATGGTTTGGTGTTAGTATTCAGTAAGTTAGAGAGTTACATGATCCGACATTTATTGGCAGACTAGAAAGAAATATAGCAACACGACATAATTAATTTCCCAGCACAAGATTCTTTTAATCTTTTATACATCAAACTATTGTTTTCTAGCCCTTTTGAGACTTAAAATACGCATCCTAAAATATTACAAACTTTTTATTACTGTGTCGACTGAGATTCATCACTTAATATATCATGGCTGATGGATACACAACATGCTATAACTTCGGAATTAATCAAAAAATTTCGTTCATATTATAGTCAGTTCTTCCAAAGCACAGCTTCTTTTCCCGTCTTTCGCATGGCATTGTTTTACACCGAGTTGTCAGTTATTTGTTCATACAAAAAGGCAATATGCACCAATTAAGTTACAACTTTGCATCTTCAACGATAAGCAAGAAATAAGGTCTAGATATATTCAGTTACAAGTTACAATTAGCGTTTCACTATTTCGGAATACTACATAGTTAGTAGATTTGTCACTTAACTCCATACGACTGGAATAAGTTATTCACACAAATATGTATACTAATTTGTTAATCCAAAACCGATGTTAATTCACTAAAGCCATATATTACTCTAAAACCATCGCCTGTACCAAGGTCTTTCCCCTTGGCCGAACCTCACCTCATAATCTTCCATCATTGGCCTTGTTGAGGCCGCAGTGTCGATTCTTCGCATAGTAGTAGAAGTGCTTCTAGGTCGTCCACTTGGTCCTAGTATATTGTAAACGTTCATGAGCCATCCAGCCATTATTGGAACCATTCCCAGAATGATGAGGATGAGGGCGATTCCCATGGCCCATTTTGGATAGGGAAGCACGTGTGTCATACCCTTAAAATAAAGTTAAAGAATATATTATAACAAAGTGATATTATAATTATAGTTGCGGTGCTAATTTTTACGGCCAATGCATATTTAAATCCCGTGTATGTACTAAAATTACCGTTTCGCTATTCCAAGCATTATACACTGGTGTTTCCTTAATTGTTTCAACTAAGGTTCCAGCGAGCAAAAGTACGAGAAAAGCTGGACCGACAAATCTCCAGGTAATTTGCCAATACCAGCCTGGGTAGTATCCAGTCATATATTCCAAGTCAGCGGAAAATCTATTTATAGGAACCAACAGATAAGTTAGTCCAGCAAGTAATACAGAATAGCATTTCTCAACTTAAGAACGAACCAATGCAATGTATACCTTTTGTGTCCGTATATGTACATTACTGAAACGGTTTCTAACAGAGCAATTATGACTAAGCCTGTTGTGCTTGCATAACCATCAAATAATGATACCCAATATTCCCCAGCACCGGTGACGAATATTAGTCCACACAGAAAGGAAATGAAACAGACGACAGCTGCAAAGAATCATACAACTGAAAAGTTTCCACGAATTTTTTACTTGATTTTCATTCAAGTAAAAGGAAATCCTACCTGTCAAAACTTCTTTTCGAAATCCCTTGAAATAAGAGCAATCAAACACTGTATTGACAACTCCTTCCATTGTACCGATTTGTGAACCCAGTCCAAGAGCAAGTAACATCAAGAAGAAAATTATAGACCAAAATGGAGCTGCAGGTAGTTCAACTATGGCTTGAGTAAATACTACGAAGGCCAAGCCAGTTCCAGCAGCTGCAGAATCAAGTTCTTTTTCTAAACTGCAATCATTGAAGTCAGTGTCATTAAAATGCTCATCAGTTGGAAAGTTTTTCTTCATGAAGTCTTGGTAAACCGTATCCGTTATATTTGCTGCTGGTGGGAACAAATCCGGTTGATGCTTATGCATCAGTCCTTTATTCCTGAAATACATAAAAAAAAGTTTAGCATCGTCCATGGGTTTGCTGAAGACACACAGGAAGAAAAGCTATCAGATCAGATATTCTTACTGTTCAATGCAACGTTCATGGATAACAGTCGCTTTGAATCCCAGGACAGAGAATATGACAACGGAAGCATACATTGCAGTCAGTGCATTCGTAAACGTGATAAAGATCACATCCTTCACACAGTTGTTTCTCGGTTTGTTGTACGAGCCAAAAGCGATAAGTGATCCGAATGCCAGTCCAAAGGAGTAGAAGACTTGTGTCGCCGCATCCATCCACGTACCCAGCTCGAGTAGTTTTTCCATCTATATAATTATAGGAATGCATGACCTTTCATTAAAATAAAAACATCAATTAGAGCTTCATTTTGCTAATAAAGCGGGAAAATACCTTTGGTGTGTACATATGAATCAGACCAGCTCCTGACCCTTTGAGCGTTATTCCACGAAAGAAGAAAATTGTTAATACTAGGTACGGGAACAATGCTGTGAAGTACACGGCCTTAACGAAAATAAACGTAAAATCATTAGTAAAGTTACACCTGAAAGATATGGAAAAATTGTCACCAACTACAAAGAATTCGTCACCTTTCCGGCAGACTTGACCCCACGCATTATGATGAAGTAAACAACGATCCACGCGAGTAGGAGACATATTACCATCCACCATTTGAGACCACCAGATTCTTCCATAGACGGAGATATATCCAACGCTTGCCGGTACCAAAAATATGCCGTTTCGGATGATTTCTCACATTCTGGGACGATCACCATTGTTCCATTGTCGTTTTCAAAGGGACACGACGCCCAGGGTAGAGGATTCTAACGAAATATAAACACAAATCAGCGGACGTTTACGACTTTTACACTTATTAATTACTTGTACTATGATCCACAAGAATTAAATGTGTTACCTGAAAAGATTTGAACAAGAAGAAGAAACACCAAGTGATGATGACGTTGTAATATAGTCCGACAAGGAAGGCAACTATTGTACTAGCCACTCCAATACCTCCGATTGACGGATGAATCATATTCCATGTGCCCAGTGATCCTTGTCGTAACCTTTGACCAATTCCCAGTTCAATCAAGAGTAAAGGGGCTCCTTCCAATATCACCATTATAAGGAATGGTATCAAGAACGCGCCTGCAAAATAAAATGTAGCTCATTCAAAGTTAAGCTATGGTTCACCAGTCTGGCCCTTTATCAAGATAAGCATAAAAGGTAATTATTTATACAAATATCACTCAACCAGTCAACAGGGGACATTTGAATCATTAAATAATGCTGAAGTGTTTTTGCTAAGTAGTTGTGTATGGTTTAAATGGTTTAGAGGGAGTAAAAATATGGACTAGTTTATTCTGAGCTGAATCATTTATGTCTGAATAAAATAAAATCCAATAATGCTGAGTTGTTGTAAGAAATGCTTCAGAGATTATTGACCGTTTAGAAGCAGTTAACAAAAATGAAGTAAGCAATAGATGCATCATAAATATGCACAAGTAGACTCCTTTAAGTGTCTCTAAACAAATATTGGAACGAAGACTGCAAAAGACCTTTTTTGAATAATTGAAGTGACACTGGACTGGCATTCTTGTGACACACTAAGTACAACCACGTCATTCCGTACTATCGTGCCACGAACTCTACACGTGGACTTCATTTTAGTTCAGTGGCTTCAAAACAATCTAAGTTTACAAACCCAAAGAGACGGATTGGGAAGGAAAACAAAAATAATGAGATATGGTAAAAGGAAATTTTAGGGCGGATACAATGTATAGCCCTCAGTCAGACTACTTAATAAAGGCAAGGATGATGCTCCCCTATAAATTCCATTTTTTATCATTCTTGTGCAACGAATGACGAATGCAGCAATAAAATAAAAGCTGAACAAATCTTAGATCTCAAGTATGCAGAAAGAAAGCAGAAATAAAAACGGCAAATTTTATTTTACGAAGGATGAAGGAAGTATTCTGATGAACAACTTAACATTTCATTATCCAATGGTTTAAGCAGCTCCAGCATTGTATTCTGAACATGAGCAAATTAAACAGACAGAAAGAATCATTATTGATATTCGATGCAGAAAAAAGCATTCTTACAGACTGTAATAATGTAGTTGCTGATTTCAGTTTTTGCTAACATTGCCTGAGAATCGTGAAGCTTGCTCCAAAAATAACGTGTAAAACCTTTCTTTTGCTACAACTAGTATTTTTCATACAGCTGAAGATTCAAAAACTTCTAGCAATCCAACTCTTGCCAAATATTAACTAAAATTAGCTTCATTTCGCCTCAAGTAGAAATGCTGAATGCAATCTCGACAAAAATTCAACCTTCGTCACTTGCGAACTTCTCTCCTACTCGTCCACATCCACACAGACAAGGTGTGTAAGATGCCAAGTTCAGAATTCCTGTGGTCTTTGCTCCACTAATAATCGTTTTTCTTACGGTTGATGATTCTCAGACTCATAATAACTCGCGGAGAATAATTAGCAGCTTCTATTCCATAATTCCATATTGTTCTGTTCTATTACCACTCTCTTACTCTCAGTATGAATACACTTCAAACTTCATGAAGCCAACATAACATGATACACACCCAGAGACGTTTCAAATAGCCTAAAATAATCTAGCTTAGTTTTAATTTAATATCTCCATGAAAAAAACGCAGTATCCAAGATTATGCTTCTCAATAAAACCTTAAAGTTGTAACTTTTCACTAAAAGAACGTAGAAGATGATCATATGCATATCCGGTCGATTCGAGCGTCAGCAAAAGCGTTTAAAGTCAGCAGGCCACTCTTTGGCACAGGGCGTAGGATAGGTTGGGGCTCATTCAAAATCATTATCATCTAACGTTTAGTTTGTCCGTGGTTCATACTGCCACTCCCCCTTATATACCTTCAGTAATTATCTACCCCACCCGGTATATAGTATGCAATGCTCGACCTTCACATTCACACATTCATAAGAAAGAGCATGATTGCCACAGTCATTCATCAGTTCACATAAGAAGGTTTACCACTAAACTGCGTTACTCATGCAACAAAGATAAGAAATAAAATCAACGGATCGGTAAGCAAAACCTTCCTGCAGCGTTCTCGAGTAAAATAAACACACGAGATCACAGAACTGGACTGGGAAGGAACTGTGGAACCGTCATAAACTTACGACCTTATCATGGTGTCATGTGGTAGAATACTATCAAGGCTTTGTATGACTACGAAACTTATACGTCCTTGAATTTGTATGCTATTTGGCTACCCATGAAACCTTAAAACTTGAGATTGAAGATTGAACCCCTGGTCAAGACTCTTTGTTTAGCTTTAAGGATATTTATTAATTTATTATTGTATTGGATCATATTCCGTTCTGAATTTCAGGAATACAGTTGTTAGCTAACTTACTTATCACTTTCCAAACTTGATAATTTATAATCTTAACATGTTTAAATCATCAACTTTTACCAATCATACACAATCCAGACTTACGTCTTCTATTCATCAGCTATTTACTATGATTATGATAATTATTGCAATCAGATGCAAATGATGGAAAAAATCTCCTGATGCATGTCTACCATTTGTTTTGCTAGGCAGGACTTGCAATTTGTGAGATGCCATAACCCAAGGAAAGAAATCGGAAACGATTGACACATCAACATATCTTAAGGACTAAAAAAGCTTTCAGGCGTCAGGCCCTTAACTTTTTAAAATATCGATGAAATATAAGTTTAAAGCTTTTTAGTAAAAAACGAAAACAAAAGTGAAATTCTGCATGCGATGTTCCTACAATCGGCGATATTAATCATTTAAATGCTCGTCATTGCACTACGTCAGCGCATCCTTTTTACCTGCTTCATACCAATTTCCTGGCTACTTGCTGTACTTACTTGGATGAAATATTAAGTAGTAAGAACCCTACGTGTTTCATAGTGGTCGATGTACTTTTTGCGTTGAATACTACCAAATCAATCACGTCATGTGCATACTATTGATTAGGCACTGGCATTACCTAAGCTATTCATGAATACCCCGTCAGAATGGAATACCTCTACCTCACATTCACAAGCGCTGAACTAACGCTGGCTGAGACTTGTTTTCGGTTGTGTTGTAATAAAATAAAAAGCATACCATATTGTCTCGAGTAGTGAGCCTCCTCAAATAGTGACCCCTTTCGAATAGTAGCCCACCCTTAATTACTTTATAAGCCCCCTTTAATTGTATGTTAAATTTGACCCCCAAAAATCTAAAACATTAATTACAAGCCCGGGCCACTACTTGGGACAATACGGTATCTATATTTTCATGATTTCCCATAAAGTAGAACAAACACTTACCACCCCCATTCTGTTGACACAAGTAGGGAAACCTCCAGATATTTCCTAGTCCCACAGAATAACCGACAACGCTGAGGATAAATTGAGTTTTGCTTTCCCATCCGGCATTTTCGTTGGTGTCATTAGACCCACCCGGTCCCGTAGCCTCCCCATTCACTTGAAACGCAGCGTCTGACGGTATCTCTCGCATCATGTGGACTCCGTTGTTTCGCAATCCGTCATCATCCAATTCCGAATTCGAGGATACGGTTAGAGCGTTGCTCGAGTAGGGACTTTTTGCACTCGTTGGGTTCAGAGTATTCTTATCCATTAATAATGTAGCCTAAAACTTCCAAGCTGCAGCAAAATTCTTGAAATACTTCGTAAAAACCCAATCAATAAAACTGGTTAACCCTCAGAAAGAGTAATTACTCCTGTAGTACACCACTTTAAAATAAACTAAATGTAGTATAACAAATACAAGTTAATTCCTTAATAAAATCCTCTCTCGTGTCGTAAAATGAAACTTCTTAGTGTCAACTTTTAAGGTATCTTTGCTAAAATGAGTGCGAAGACGTTCGTATGCATTTGCATCCATACATACAAATAGACGCAATAGAATGAGCAAATTAATTTAATAAATATTACAATTAGATACTATTTAGGTACACTCAACTCCAACTATTTAGGTAATTATACAAGTATAAATTAAAAATAATTCCTTATCATAGATAACCCCCTATACTTATGTCTATTAAACTTTTCAAAATATAACAACTAACATAACTCATTTTGTCTGAATGTCACTGCAATTCTAAAGCCTAGAGAAGCTATAACAAAATACTTCCGATACGGTACTTGGCACAGGGGGATACCTTCTTTGCTGATTGCAAATTAAACAGAGTTCCAATGTCATAAATATAATAAATATAAAACTATTTATTAATAAAATTAAAAATACTTTTCAGAACAATCCTTAGTACCGAAATAAGTACCAATAAAGCTATATATTTTAAAACAACAATTTCCCCTTGACTTGACCTTCGAATCGAACCTAGACCATAAATGTGGCAGCCTCAGCGTGCTGGTCAGTTTTAAGAAACCCCGAGTTTCTAAAAATAAATCTGTCAATGGTCAGGTCACGTCACCTTCTTTCTCGACCTTGTGGTGACCTTTGACCTGTATACTTATCTTAATTCAGTCTACCACGCACACGGTCAAATTCAACTTTCGAAAAAATCCACTTTTTTTAGAAAAAACCTTCCTTCATTATCAGCCTTTTGCAGCATAATGCAATGTCCAATAATACTGCACCGTTGCACGCCAAAATTGACGTCGTTAGCTGCGCTGCGGGGATATGAATCACCCAACCAACCTTATCAGTTTGGAACTGTGCTTATCTGGAACTGTGCTTATCTTAATAATATTAAGGATTGATAAGATGGAATAAGTAAAATGAGGACACCCGGGAGTTGGTTGGTGTTGACGCTGTGCTCAGTGTGAGTTTGGAAGGAAGAATGGAGTGAAGTCACGGAAGGACGAGGAATGAGTACGAAAAGTGGATGCCAATTGCCAATCCCATGCTGCTGCTGCTGCTATTTCGCTACCAGAAGACCAGCCAGATGCATGCAGGAATATTCCCACATGTAGAAGACCCGATACCTTTCCACTTTATTTGCTTTCAAAGTTTTTCGGGTATTTTTTTTTAGTATTGGGATTCGGGAATAAGTCCAGCTTATATTGTAGGCAAGTTAAGTCTTTTTTAACGTTGGAAAGTAGCGTTTTTAGTGGTAGTGTGGCTTCAGTTTTAGCGAGGAGACGAGCTTTATGGATGCAATGCAATATTGCAGAAAAAGAGACTATGGATTGGATGGATTAGTATTGGTTAGGTGTTGGTTTGTTGTGTCTAATTTGCTATTCGTGATGATTTTGATGGTTTCATTATTCGGATTGACCTTTTTGTTAAGTGGCAGGTCAGGTCATTTAGGCGTTTTCTGACCTTTCTTGAATGCTGTCTAGAGTAAGGAATGTGGTGTGTTTAACGGTTAGTATGTCCAGACTTTGATTTGGCGTCGCTCAATTACTTTGTGGTAGATAGGTAATTGTTTTGTTTTCGATTTTACACTAAAGGAAGGTTTAGATTAGTTTTTTTGGTGATTTCTTCATATAAAATGGCCAGTTAATGCTGGGTTGTTTGGGTTGGTCTCCTTTCATTGAATATTTAGTAGTAGTCACAATGGTAATTTCGACATTAACCTGAAAAACAAATATTAAATATATTAATCAATAGGAGCTTGCTCGTATTAAAAATTAGGTTGGCTAGAGAGTAAAAGTAGTTTCACAACATGTAGATAATTTAATTTAATAATAAGCATTTATATAGCTATTTTATTGGCTATTTTAACTGAAAAGGTTAGTAGGCTATCGGCTATCTTTTGTCATATTAAGAAATTCGGTCACACACAGGTAGAGGTGGGAAAGCGTAGTGTTTATAATAGGCATAATAATAAATAATGATTAACATTACATGACACGGATACGGGAACGTTGGGTTATCTGGCAAATTGGTTGGTTATGCATTGGATACTGGGTGAATGAAGATGCCTGACTGATGATTAATTTATATCCGGTTTTAACTTGCATACACCGTCAACCGGAGTAAAAATTCCGTCGATGAGGTTCACATAACCTATGCTTCGTGTCTGTCTATGAAATCATGGAAGGATCAAGTTTCTGAATTTCAAAAAATGTATGGAATTTTTCGCCTTTGCAGAGAACTTTCGAGGACATGCCAACTTACAAAAGATATGCTCTTTCAAATAGTCTAAAACGGGCATTATTATCAAGTAGCTGCTAAGCAGGTAGTATTTAATTAATCATGAATATTTAATAAATAATTCCAGTTCAGTTTTGCATGTGCTTCCTAAATTCTACACGAAGCGAGTTCAGCTTTCTTGGCAGAAATCAGCAGTACCACTAAGATATCACATTTCTTGACTTAGCTAAATTTACTGTAATTATAATAGTCTTCAGTTCCAAAATCCAAATGTTTGGTGAAGAAAATGCAAATATATTAAATGCATTTGTGCAC
>JAQFZX010000971.1:0-39346 GCA_034682405.1 Hydroisotoma schaefferi | reverse complement strand
GGACCATTGCAAACCGTGAATATTATACGACCGATTGTTTAGCATCGGATTCCATGTTACGAGTGTCTACTCCCTTATGTAGATGCACTAGATGTATAAACTCACCACGGGTTTATAGGCTATTGTTCGAGGGTCGTGTAGGTGTTTGGGATTTGTGAGAGGTATTTACGAGCCAAGCAACAAGTAGTATGGTTGACTTACTATTTATTAGTTAGTATTTTGTAGATTTGTTTGGGAAACCTATTTTTAACAAGTCAAATGCCTACCTAAACTACGACCGTTCTAGGGGAGACTGAGCGGTTGACAATTGAAAGAATTATTGTTGAGAATATATAGACAGAAAGTAGCAATATTATTAGAATTTGTACAAGTAAAGTAGAGCGTAGTAGGAAATTTTGAAAGTAAAGCAGAGTAAAGTATTTAGCCTTAAAGTAAAGCACTATTTGGGTTGCTACATTTACGGATAAAAATGAGATCCGGCTGGATAGCCCTGGCCTGAATAAGGAATTTCAATGTTGAATAGCAAAGGGAAAAGTTAAGAAGGTTCCAGCGTATTCGGGTTAGATCTAGGCTAATTACTTTAACATGGCTTTTTTTGGAGAAATTGCAGTTCCTTGAAAACATTCCAAACCTTTTTCGATGTATGCAATTTAGTTTAAATTTTGAAGGAATCACTTTTAAAAGTTGGGACTTTTTTTTGTAAATATCGTTAGATAGATATTATGGATATCATATCTACAAACAAATACTATTATTTTAACTCCAATAAAACAGTAAACAAGCCAAAACCTTCGCAAAACAAAGCTAAAAAGGCCTACCAACCCAAGCAAAGCAAACTAGAAACTGTAGCAGAACATCCACGAGTAAAAATTATACTATGGTAAAAAGAAAAAGAAACGATAGCATCCAAAATCCACCTCAGATCTAGCAGATGCTCCATGTTTTATTTTTATACCAATAATGCTACACACCAAAGTTACGTCAAGGTTCCTTTTTTATCTTTTAAAAAAAGATACTTTTTCATTTATTTTTGTATCGTTATATAAAACTATCAAGCCTATTATGGTTCCCGTGCACTGCAAGCAAACTGCACTGCATGCAATTGTAAGGCCCATGTAAATATTGTATCTGATGTAATAATGAAATGACACGGCGTGGTATGGCAAGTTTACTTTAATCTTCAGCAGATTGAGGAGTATGACGATGAGCTGGTACTTTTTTTTTTATTATTCACGTAAGAACTGCCGTTACTTGAGTACCATTTTCATTTCGCATTCGAATCCATTGTTATTACTACTTTTAGATTTAAAGTCATTTTACACACAGAATATGTCTCTTACTTACTGCTGCATATTAAAGTGGAGGATGATGATGGTACCAAATAAAAGTCTACAACATTCCTTGCATCTTTATCTACATGTTGAAATAAAAAATAGGTCCTGAGCATTTATTTATTTATTTTTCTACAAAAGAGATTACAAAAGCTGTGAAGAAATAATAATAGCAAATGCTGATGTGAAGATGATAGTCTTATAGTAAAGGAATAAATGCAATTTATGTCAAGCAGTCGTCATGCAGTTTTGCATGTTGGTAAATATGCTCATGCTTGTTTTTATTTTCAATTCAATGGTAAACTAAAAAGTGTATCTAGGCTAGGAATAGCAAGGACCCCTCTCTATAATTGAGGGAGATTAGAAGTGTAATAATTTTAGCATTTTTTAAAAACTAACACGTACCATGATGAGGATGTTTCTATTGTAGAGTGAATGTTACGTTAGCTTTTTCTCGGAACGGAATTAGATTAGGAAGTCAAGTGGAAGAAGGAACGGAGATTCGGCTAATTTTTATCTTTATTAGCTTCATTATTACTTCTTTTCCCATTTTCCCTTGCATGTAATTAGTTCTGTTATGATGATAATGACTTCGTCAGCATGAGAGAGAGACGCTGAAGAATGAATGAATTAAACAGTGGGTTCCCTGGTATGTTTTTGTGATGTGGAGTAATTTATTCAGAGAACGGAACATAAGTTCAAGCCCTTTTTATTATTCGTTAAAAAATTAAGGGTTTATTTTAATGATTTTATGAAACGGCAGACACCTTGTCATAGTTTGCGTTTGGGTGGGATATGTTTGACATTTTTAGTTTGTAATTTAAAGCATAGATTCAGATTCAGTTCTTTGGGAAAGATATCTCTAGTTATTGGGAGTATTAAATCATGTTAAGATATTACCGTTAATTTCTTGTTTACAAGCAGTTTACTTTCAATTTGCGTCACTGCATAAAAATCACAATTAAATAATCGATTTAAACTAGAATCAATTATCATCTATTAATTTTATTTACTCCCCGATATGCTCTTCATTTTAATACTTTTCAGTTTCAATACTTTATACATTGACAATAAATGGCAAAATTTAAACAAAGCAACGCACTATTGGTAAAACTGAGGCTCTATGTTTTAGCATTATCAAATGTAATGCATGTAATCGAAAAATTTCCTCACATCGAGTAATTTCCCCATATTTTTCTCACAGTAAAGATATTTAGATGTACATGAATGCCTACCCATTTTGCCAACAGTTACTGCAGTATTAGTCCCATACAAATACATAAAACGTGGTTAGGTAAAGGAAACTGACCTCTTAACTAATATCAAATCAACAAATCCCAAGGTAAAACAATGAGCGCAGTTTTATTGTTTTTATTTTATTGTAAATATAGTAAACTCTGTTTCATTAACCTCTTCCCATCTTCTCGTGTAGTTATTCAAAGTTATGCCAATGTTTACTATGCACTATTTTTTTAAATAGCAACAAAACAACCCATTTAGCATTAGAAACTAAACTATAAAAATACGTAGGATTAATCAAGAAGTTTTCTTTATTGACAGAAAGCTTAGATATATTTTTTTAGTTCTGTTACCACTTTTGACTTCTAAAAGGTTAGATAAATGGCTCAGCAAGTAGTACAATTTATTTTTGTACAAATGTTTTGTGCATTTATAGTGGATTTACTGCACAGAGTGAGCTTAGTTGCAGTATCTGCTGTATAAATGATGATGAGCTAAGTAGATATGAAGTTTTAAAACATCCTGCTTTTGTTTGTGCTAGAAATTAAACCAATATTCCCAAGCTACCAACGATTCTTTACTACTACTGCCATCAATCAACTTGACTTCGTCGGGTTAAAGTTAATTAGTTTATTAAAGTTGCCAAGTTATTTCAATTGTACGGTGGATAAAATTAAGTTGTAACCTTTCCTTATAAATAACTTTAATGGCTAGTACGCCAATATTAACGTGCGTAAGTATGCTAGGCTGAGGATATTACTTGTTTCTATTTTAGAAGAAAGATATGTAACACTTTTTTAGTAATAAAATTAATTATTACCGGCTTAAGTAAGACAGGGAATGGTATTAGTGGGCCATTGGATTACATTTACTCTGATTTCATTTACTGTATAAACAGTTTTTTAAAGCAGCAAGATTTATTAATAACTGATCAGATTGTAGCTTAAAAATTTCTTATGCCTGTTTCTTAATTTTTCCTTTAATAACACGAGTAAACAGTGTGATGAACCGGGTAAAACCCCCATTCCTCATGCACATCTCATACAATACATCCTTATTAACAATACAATCGTAGAAAACATGATAAACTTGACCCGTCTAAATATTTGCAAGTTCAAGTGGAACAACCCCCAAAGAAGTAAGAACGAAAGACGTCTACTCTACGCGGAGCTAAATAGTTTTAATTCACGACTGCTAGAAGAACAACTTCCAGAATACTAATTGGTTTCATCCGAGAATCTTCCTTACGAAGAACAAGCCTCTGTCTGTCATGTCATCTTTCTCTGGGTTCTTATGCTCTTTTATTAATGCATATAAAATGAGCCTTTGGATAATATAATGTTGTAGAGGAATAAAATATACGTGGAGTGTTTGATCCACCTGTCACCCTGTTATTCTTGGGATTTTACATGAAAGAATTGCCACTGACACTTCTTCTTCTTCGATAAGATGAGAGAGAAACGACTCATCTGCAGTTGGTTATTATCGTGTTTTACACATGTGCCGAGATTGCAGACTGGCATCCTATCTTTTATTAAATCTTTATGAGTTTTGAATTTGACTGTCATCGTCAAGATTACTTTCGTAGCAGACTCCTCACTCCTGGCGAGGATTGTATGAGTTTGAGTACATAGATATTACTCTGCAATCGAAAAAATGAAGAGTTCAGCTTGTGAATACTAATGTAATTTATTGCAGCGTAACTGTGTTTTAGGCAGTTTCTTATGAGGAGGATTGCTAATTCTTATACATTTTTGGAGTTGTATTAGAAATATTTCAATGGAATTAATCAAACAGATTGAAAAAAGTGTCATTTGCAGCTCTTTCATAAAACCTTTTTACATTTATTGGTGTAAGAATGATGTTTTATTTTGCATATTTCCTACAAGTGTTCAACATTGTATGAAATTATGCAAGAATGGCCAAAATAGGTTTAAAATAAATTGGAATAATTATATAATATAATGAGCTCATCGTAAATCAAAACGTAATCCTGATTCGACCACATGCCTTAGAAGAACCCATAACCTTAAAAGGACACTATTTCGTCCATAAGATTCTTACAGAAGAGTTTCTTACACTTGGAAAAATACCCGTTGAATAACTACCTTGACTTAGGCCTTGTATGCATGCATAACCTAACAAACGGTCATTCCATGTCTAACATTGTAAAAGTAATATTTATTGCAGTAAAACAACGGGTTCTATCCCTGCTTATCCATACATAGAGGCATGCAGACAACACTTGAGTCATTTCCAATTTAATGAGCCAAATTACAAACTACAATATGATACTATTGGATTAGTTGAGCCATTAAGCAAGCCTACGATTGAAATCACCCTTGAGTTGAGATTGAACTTAAACCGGAATGGCTAATCTTTCTGTAGCTCAATTTTGTATTATTTTATGCATACTTAATTTCACTATTAAGTGTCTATCTAGGTATTTGGCTGACAATGACTTCGGTCTATCAAGTTTTTTTCACTGGCAATGTTCATACAGAAAGAAGGGAAAAGTACTGCTTTCTATGCATAATAATATAATAATTCTTCGATAAAGGAATGTGGAAGGATGCCCACTTTCTTTCAGGTGTTGTAATGGATTATCCCTTAATTTGAATCTGCTTTTTTATTTTCTATGCATACTTAACCCCGTACGTTAGATAGAAATATGTATAAAGAATAGGGACGATTGTAAAGAGTAGTAGAACGTACGGGGATAAATATTAATTAAGCAACCCAACGAATAACGTATTCCATCCAGTTACGGAGTTGAAGATGATGCTGACATTTGCATAAGACACTGCCCTATCAAGTCTTCCCCTCTTTTTATTATATTATTAACTTAGGTACTCCTAACGACTACTAGATAATTTCTTGGAGGTGTCTGTGACTACTCAAGATGGCCAACTAAAGGGCATTTACTTTCATCTCGAAAGATAACTGTAAAGTTGAGTAGTATCCTTACCTAATGATATTATTTGGCTGGGCATTTGTCTTGTTAAAAGTTGCACTGTAGATAGTATTGTATTACCTCTAGTAGTACTAGATACCGAGGTATAATATAATGAACGGGCGTTTACAATCTTTCATTTATGTAACGCTTGAAGAGTAACAAGAATAAGATGAGCCGGATGGGTTTAATGATGATAATTTGAAATAACAATGTGCATTCGGGTGGGTTAAAGTTAAGGGGATGATAGCTAAATATACTTTGTGCAAAATGGAAGGTTTTTAAAAGCTTTATGATACGGAGGTAGGTTATAATATATTTCTTTTTATAACCGATTTCCACTTTCATCGTTGGATAATCCATGCAAGATAGGCAAGCATATCCCACTACTTATCAGAGATATTGTGGATTAAGTAATTAATTTATAGTTATTCTTATTGAGAAAGGATTAGGTGATTGTTCAATTAAGAGGGTGGGGTTTTTCAGGAGTGAAGTGGATTTTTTTTAAAAAACTTCTAAATACATTTTGTGTGGAAGGAGTAGCATGCTAACTTTACTAAAATGGGAATTAAGTTCCTGAAGAATCAGTTCAGTACAAATTAAGTTTTAGGGTTAGTTGACTCCTGATTCAGATACTTTTTCTAGTAGTTTATGGCCTTTTTTGGATAGCTGTGAATTATAACATAGCAACTTGGCATTTAACTCTGTTCTTTATTGATTGTTTTGTCACTGACATTTATTTTTAAGGCTTTCGTACTACAGATTAAGGAAATTATGGCAATCTGCTTCAAAGAAACGTATTTTAGACATTTTTGTGCATTTTGTGTACGCCGAGAGTCTGGTTTTTATTTAGAAAGATTCTTATATAACTTGAGGGAGAGTAGATGCGAATTTTCCATAGTTTTGATTTTACTTTATTAAATCTCTGAAAACTGGTACTAAAACCTGTAGGAATTGCTTCTACAATATAAAATATTAAACTCTTGATTTAAATGCATGATTTTAAAAAAAACTCCTGAAAGTTGACCAGTGAGCTGAGCAGTATATTTGTTCTGGTTAAAAATGAGAATTAAATGATTGTCTGTAAGTGGTAGTGGTAGTAGTGGTAAGGGAGAGAGAATTACTGTTAACTCTAGTTTTTAGACAGTAGTAGTAAGGTGATTACTGGGACGAGTTTTTATAAAGGAAATTGACAATCTGAGAAATTGTAGGACAGGCAGGACTACTACTTACTGGGCTGAAGTTAGGTGTAATCTCATCAATAGCAGCATAAACCAGACATAATAAACCACCAACTAACACCGCAAAAATAACGGTTATTGGTGTAAATTGTAGCAAAATGTGGGAAATAAGATTGAGGAATTAAAGGAGGAGTGGATTATTGATTTGTCGCTCAGTCCTGGTGTTTTTAAGTTTTTACAATAATTAATTATACTTACTAATATGATAAAAATATTTAATCTATACTTCATAATTTATAATTCTAGGCTACTGTTACGTTTTAATGGCATTAAAATGAAAAAAAATATCATAAGTATGTATTTCCTCGTTGATATTTGTTTAAAAATACTCATTTTCTCCTATTCTCGAAGGTACAGATTTACTTAATTAATTTACTAAAATTAAACACCTAAACCTAGCACTGGTTAGCATATCCTTCCTTAATTTTTGCGACGCTTTTTATGGGTATCCAATTTTTCAAAAAACATTACTCACAATTAAATATTCTAAAATGCTACGGAGGTTTAAGGATAACGTTCCAATCCAACTGAGTGTAAGATAAAATTCCAAGAAGATTAAAGCAACTTGGTTCATTCATTCCCTGTCCTTCATACTACAGTAGAACAGAGTTAGAAAAACTAACAAAAATATGGAATAACGTAACTAATACTAAAGCATCTTGGGGATAATACCACCGTCATCGCATAGTCATCTTAATCTTTATCGGAGGAGTACGAAGATGATAAAAGGTCAACACTCTGCACTGACCTCATTGTTGTCCCATTAGATGATCTTTCTGGTCAAACTACTTTTTAACCCTGACTCTTCTGTCCGCTTCTTATAAACGCTAACTAAATGATTATCTCCGAGTAGTTCTGTTCATACTTTCATGCTTCTTCAACTCAGACTGCTACTACTACTACAACTACTACTACTACTACTACTACTACTACAACAACAACAACTACTACTACTACTACTGACAGATATGCGAAAAACTGTACGAAAAAGTCAGAATCAACTTCTGTATCCATCTTAAAAATGTAAACCCTCGCCTCGCTCACTTACTTGCGGTATAATCGAGTCGACTTAACTAAACCAGCAAAACGTTTACTTAGCCGATCTATCAAGCTATCTGTTGATGAATCTGATGCTTGTTGTTGTAGAGGATTACATTATAATGGAATTCACATTCGCATGGTGGTAGTTGCAGTTTTTACAAGGTTTGGCCATCTAAAAGAAAGATAGGAACGGTTCTCTCAGTTTGTTAGATGAATCTGGAATGGAATCTGGTTCTACCGGACCGCTGTTCGGTAATTCTGGTTTTTTTCATCAGAATCTTAAAACCTAAACCAGAGTAAGGTTAGGTAGGTGGATGGCCCTGTTCTTGCATATTGTTTTTACGAGACATTTCATTCCATCCTACCTACGTTATAATAGTTAGCTAAGCTATGAGATCAGAATGTGTGGAAGTTGATTATGATGACCATAACATGTCGATACTTTGGCTTGATGACTGATACAGTTGCTGGCCGACTGTTTTTTTTAATTCACACGTAACCCAACATAATAATTGACTGTGGCATGTTAAAATGTTTTGCCATGAAAGGTTTGTTTAGCTGAATTGAACGGAGCAGAGGTTACTGGTCTATATATTTGGGATATTGTAGGGAAGTGAGATGAACTCTGGGCTGGGATGGCTTTTTTTTTTACCTACCTATTCGTAAAAGGGTTTGGCCCTTGTTCTTAATGCTAATGATTTGACTGACGAACGAGATGAACTATGCAACCAAAGGTGAAGGTTGTTTCGGGTGGATTTTTTTTACATCCCAAGGAGAATTAGGAATTACGACTTCCTCAAGACTTTTGCGGGCCGACAAATTACATCTAACTTTAGTTTAGATTTGATGGAGATAATTTGATGGCTGATTGTTGATTGGAACAGCGAGTAAAATAACGTGTGGGTAGAGTATGAAAAGAGAGAACAAAAATGCATTTTATTGGGTCGAACATCATGACAGTTCGTGACCGAGGTGACCTGGAAGTGAGATTTATCCTTTGGAGTTTGTAGTAAACCTTGCATAAAATATATTCTGGGCGGATGACCATGAATGATTTGGGAAGATTTACATGAGAAAAGGGAGATTATTAGGACACACAGGAGTTTTAAGTCTTTTGTTAAAAAAATATTAAAGATTGATTGTTATTTTCGCCCAGGTTTTCACCACATTTTAAGTCAAATGAATTTGATTAGTTGATTAAAGGGAGGGTTGAGTTGATAAGTGTAGAAAAAAGGGGAGAAATATATTGTATTTTTTGTAAGAAAGAATGTGTCTCTTTTCCGTGTATTTTTTTACAACGGGGAAGGTAAAGAGCTGCCGATAATTTATGACTTTGTTGATCACAAAGAGAGAGAGAGAGAGAGAGAGAGAGAGATCATTATGAGTGATTATCGGAGCTTGAAATTCAAATTGTATGCATCTTTCAAATTCACAAGGAAGGATGACAGAAAGATGAATCTTAGTGCCAGATGGGCAATACCTCAATGTCAAGAACAATTCCTAGCAATCTGTGATAGACTTTATGCTGCTATGTTAATTTAATGTATTTGATAAGCTAGACAAACCGTATTAAATACTTTAATCGGTGTAGCCATGTAGCGATTCAAATGGTCAAGGAGTTAGTTAAGTTTTTAAACGATGTTTTATCGGTCAATCAATCACTTTGGTTTGTGATTGGTGTATTATGATATGATGAATCAAGGAGGTTAAAGAGGTTTAAAGTAGGGAGCGACGTCCATCTCAAATTGTATGTTTTAAGATAGTGCCGTAGGGTTAAATACTAAATTTACAGAGAGTTTTTACTAAAATAGAGTTGAAGATGGCAAATAATTACTGGTGAAACGGTTTGTTTAAATGAGGAATAAAATGCTAATTAATGTGATTGATTTTTTCAGATGTGGTCCTCGCGGAGGACAGCGGTCTCGCTTATAGCAGCCGCCTGTACTGTTTTAACCCTGGTCAATTCTCAGGTAACTTCTCATTCTAACTTGTATTATTTTTACTTTAAATATCATGAATAATCATAAACTAATAATGTTCTTCTTGTCACTTGCAGGAATCTTCATTATTTCAGTGTCCCAATGGTGAGTTAACTATAGTTTTATATTTCGCTTTTTATTTGCTTTGCAGCAGATTATAGCAGAGCTTGTTTTGCATTTTACTAAGAGAAAAACGAATCTACTGTAGTATCAGTTTAATTATAAAGCTGCATTAATAAATAAAGGCAAGAGAAAAATACATGATCAATGCACTTTTAATTACAATTTATAGCTTTAAAAACCAGACACAAGTTGGAAAAGAAGCATTTAATCTTTTAATTGAACAGAATTGACCACACTTTCTAAACTAGATGACAACGCGACATTTCTTTCCCTGCCCAACTAACCAACAGCTTAAAACTGACCCATCCTCAAATAAAACAATTAAAGAATAAAAAGCAACTAAAGCCAATTCAGAGACACTTCCCCAATGAAATAAATCTTATTCTTATACAAATAACACCTAATTAACCCACCTTTCTCCTTTCATTCATTCAATATGGATTCTATTTCCTTCTGATTGATTTACTTTATCCAATCCGATCCGCTTATCGCTTGGGTGAGTCTTTTAATCTGTAGTTGTCGTCGATGTCTTATTGTTCCTTGTTTTATCTTTCTCTTTTATTCAATGGGAAATCTCAAGCTTAGATTTATATTCCTCCATGCAATATTATACTACTTCATACTCCATCCAATGCAAACCACACATAAGAAGTGCAGTGTAGGATGAAAGTATTATGAATTTAATTATTTTATTGACAACTAAATG
The DNA here is from genome assembly GCA_034682405.1 of Hydroisotoma schaefferi. Taxonomy (NCBI): domain Eukaryota; kingdom Metazoa; phylum Arthropoda; class Collembola; order Entomobryomorpha; family Isotomidae; genus Hydroisotoma; species Hydroisotoma schaefferi. The sequence goes on along the minus strand of JAQFZX010000971.1, from coordinate 28,733 downwards.
AAAGTGAATAGCATATTTATGTAGATAGAAGGGCAGGCAGAGGGATGATTTAATTACTTGCGTGTTAAATACTAAGTAGATAAATTGTGCAATTACTGTCAACGTCAAGTCAACCAAGTTTTATCGGCCTACGCATTTCATTCATTTAACGGGTTAGGAAATTTTAGTTTCATTTTACTTGGGTGGATTTCGCAAGTTAATTTGTATTATAATAATGTATAACTGTAACCTCACTCAGCTGCTGTAACCTTTAGCGAGAGTTTTTTGATTTGGTAGATTTCTATACAATTTTAGAAGTAAAAAAGGATTTCAAAGGTTTAAATGCGTTTACGAAAAACAACGTTGTACAAAAAAGGTTAACTGTAGAAGTCTGTTTTGGTTGTTTTAACCCATGGATTAATTGGGAGTGTGATAGATTCGTCTTAACTGTGTATGCTATGCACTTTATGAGCTATTTGTTGGACTATGTGAATTGTAAACTGTTAACATATAGTTACTCCCCCCCCATTGATAAATTGACCTGTATTTCCTTCCATATTAATATACTAAACACATATTCCAAACTGTGAGTCTATTAGACCTTAGATCGATGTTCATGTTCCTTCCTTTTGAGAAGTGTAAGGAAGATAAGAATCGCAATCAGCGACGTCAAAAACACATCTTAACAACAAACAATGCGACTTAAGTGTCCAATTTCCCATTATCTTTTAGGTAGAGTAAATTATTTATTATTTTTACCAAGATATTCCAACCAATCTTACCTACTTCAGTAATGAATGAATGACTATGACCGCTTATTTTTTTGGCCCTTTCCTTACAAGAATTTACCATAAGGATGCATATTATAATAGGATACTTCATAAATTACTGTGAGTAATTGCTTGAGACGCTGTCATTTAGATTTCTCTGTCCTAGTCCTTATTAAATACCGGGGGACGGTTTGCCATTGTTTGTCAAGAGACTGTCCCTGTCTTTGGTGTTTGTAGAACGCAGAGAGAGTAATTCTTCATCCTAGTTCTTTATTATTATTATTTCTCATCAATAATCAATCCATTATCCTCTCACTCACCTAATAACTTCAACATACTTAAGATAACATAGGAGGAAATAGGTTTACACTTTATTGACAAGTTCTTTTCGGTTTATTGTTTAGGAATTTGAGTCCATTCTGTTTTTATAATTTCATTCATGTCACCATTCTCGAAGGTGCATTCTAATCACATACATTTTTAGTTGTGTTTGATGTGAACGTTTTTTTAGGTGGGCAGGCAGACCCTGATTTTTAAAAAATATCTCAATTGAATAAAATAGCATTTACAGGAAACTAAACAGGCTTACATTTTTATTGAGATGATAGCTACCCGAATTTGTATATTGTGGGGTACATTTAATAGGGGAAAGAAGCAGATTGTCGGTTTTCAATATTCAAACTTGGAAATCAATAATATCTTGAAAAATCAGTCTATCTCCACAGCAGTTCCGGATAACAAATCTCCGATGCAACAGTTAATATATTTCCACGCAAACAATTAAATTATACAAACATAAACCTCAAAGGTGGGCCATCTTAAGCTTCTTCAAAAACATGCTAATTGCTCTTTTCCACTTATCTTAAACTGCTTCCTGTCTTACGGTTTTAGTAGCAGTATGCTGTGCTACTATCGCACTTGACCATCTATTGTATCGGTAAACAATTATTCGCTGATAGCTCACCGTGTAGTCAGCCCACCAAGAACGTGTCCCCAGACCTATTTTAAGACTGATACAGCCTGCTAACTAATTGAAACCTAGCTAACCTCATTCCTTAAATAAATGTTTATTTAACTGATCCGAAATAAATAATTCATGACTCGGCGAGAGGAAATAATTCTTCAAACATGAACCTGACCTTTGGACCTTCCTCATTACTGAGGTCAGCTATAACTCATCAAGCATTTCTAAGACAGAGGATTAATAACCTTAGCGGACAGATTTGTTCACACTCAGTCAGTTATCATTCGTCTCGTAGGTAGTTGAGAATTTATTAAATTAACCTGGTACTAATGGCAGCTAAGTAACTGCCAATGTTGATGGCGATGGCTCTAGGTTCCGTAACTTTTTAGAGTTTACAGCAAGATTGAATTAAATATGAGGAGCTAATAATAGTTAAATAAATGTTGGCTGGAAAATTGGCATTTTTTAGCTGAAATATTTGTATTGTAATTATATTTAAAATGTGGAGAAATAGGTCAGAGATAAATTTAAACTTTTAGCAATGCACCACAGATATCATCCTGAAAGTTAAATTCATGCCTCATGCGTTATACAATCTAAATAATAATAGCGATGATGAGGATGATCATTATTCTTATCATCAAGATACGAAATGATGCATTAAAAATACTGGTTTATAATATTCCATGATATCATTTCGAAGGATGATGAGCTAAAGAATAGGCGAGATGCATTTTTATTATCATTTTTAATTCTACAACTTTTTATTTCTCGATGATCCTTTTCATCGCTCATCTTATAAAATGACTTCATGACTCGGTCATAATTTATATTTATGTTTTTTTATGTTCACACAAGTTAGCTAATACGTTTTTAAAAATTGCATCAATCGCTACGAGCAGTTGGAAGATAGAATTGCAAATCAAAGGAAAGTCATGTGCGGCCGGGGCTTTTGATATGTCATAATAAAAATAATAACTGAATAACAAATGGCAAACTTTACTTGACGCATGCAGCTTATCATCGTTCACAAATTAGCATTTAAATTTAGTTTATATTGTGACCACATCGCATTACGTTGCATTGCAAATCGCAGTTATAGTGTCATCCTCACTTCAACAAACTTACATAGAAAGTTTAATCAAATTTAAGCCGTCCGTAATAAATACTTGTTGTGCTTAGTTTCAACATTATGATTATGATTATGATAATTATAATAACTGCGATCATCGTTAGCTTCGACGTTTTGACAATTTCACTTCGAAATTATTGTACAGTTTATTATTTATTCATCCATTAGGGTTTATAGGAAAGGGTTATCGTGTTAATTTTAGGACCTTTAGAAAAATATCATGCTCATGTGTTCATTTTCACGCAATAACAACTCCAATTAGTAATTCCGGTAGGATACAAAGGTGTCTGCTCCGTTTAGTTCGCTTCATTTCGTGTCGGATGGAACGAAATCATGGTTTTGGGTCATTCACTGATTGTGTTAATTGATTTAATCAAACCACAACCAAACTTCCATGCTTTTTACGCACTGTACTGTACTAATTCTGTTTCTCAGGTTGTTATTCTCTCTATTATTCTCTGCAAATATCCCAAGCGTCAGATCAAAGTCAATGCTGCTAAGTTTAGTGTAGGAGTATCAAAGCAAATTAAGGACCGTTGCCAGTAATGACTAAAGTTATAGCAAGGTTTGCTCCAAGATGAGTTAAGAATGGTACTTTATCGCTAGATGCTTTGCTTTATTGTCAAACACAATGCAAATTAGCTGATTTAGGACGAAGAGGATTGTTGTTGGGGCTGAAGCAAGGGTTATTATTATAATTTGTGAATTATCTTCCCTTCTTGTCTAAACAATTCTTTTCTTGTTGCAAATGGTAAATAACACTTACACTACCCCAACTTTCATAAGGAATTGAAGATGAGTAGTCTTTAAATAAGTTAAAGTCCTCATTCATAGCAAAATTTCTATATGCACATCAAGTATAAAAGTGAATAAATAAGATGATGAGAAATTAGGGGTTAATCATTTTGATTGGATCAACTACAAGCTAGTTGAAGGATTTGGGTTGCACCTTTCTCATAGGACTTTAATCACTGAAGATTGCTACATTCCTCATTATTGTTTGTGTTCTACGATTGAAATAAATGTAATAAAAGCAACTGGAGCATTGAGCAAAAGTAATATTACTTCAAATCTGCTATAAAAATACTACAATTAGAACCATGTATACAATTGGAAGTAAGTAGTGTGCAAAATTACCTTAAAATGAATTTTAAAAAACATTCAAGGACCATGCTACCCAAACAAGCTCGAAATTATCGCTTGTGCTTGTTCTAATAAAAAGTAAGAAATTGATAGTCTACATTTATTTGTATAGCCAGGATCAAGCTTTTGTACGAACTTCCAAGTGCAAGTGGTAAACGTTCTATTATAGAACTACTCTCAGAAAGGCGTTTTACTTTATGCAGTTTATTTATTTATGGTTTTTCTCCGCATGTTACATGCACAGGTTAGTAGAGTATTAAATCAACTACTATTACTGTCATTGTCGTTTTCGTGCTTTGAGAAAAGTCAAGGATATGAAAACATTCTTTTCTTCTGTCACATTCAATTTAGAATTGTACAAACAATACAAATACGTACACACCTACAAAAGCTAAAGCTAGGTATAGTTCTAATAGCCGATTGCTAAAATACCTTTGTAAATTATCAGATAAAATGCCATAAACTACTCTCATACATGCGAGCTTCACTGTTCATTTCATGCTTACTATACGTGCAACGTTAGTGTACTAATTTACCAAGAATTCAGTGCAGTTTTAAGCAAAAAAACTAGAGTAAAAACTAAAGGATTATCTCTATTGTTTGCACAGAGTAATTTTACTTTTCTTCCTTTATTGCCATTGACACAGAGACTGCAAAATGAACATAGCGAATTGGTATCAGGAAACTACACTCACTGTACATAAATTGGCTACCTTGCTCAGTCTAAATATACTAAAGTTAATCTTATTAAATTCCCCACTTTATTTATAACTAACTTGAACAAGAATTAATCCGCATTTGATCTAATTGTAAAAAGGTATTCGTAGTAGCAAGCTAACGACGACTGATTAGGTGACTTTACTGGGTGTGGCGGACTCTTTCCAAGGAATTTAATTCACGATGACGATTAGCCATCAGCGAAAATTATTCTTGTAGAGTGGATTCTTGATGGCCTAAACTAGAGTAAAGTTTAAATGAAATATAGAAAGGCTACATTCGAGAGTTATTACGAGTGAGTGTAATCCTTCCTAAATAAATTAAGCCGGCAGTTTTGGCAAGAGCTTATTTAACGAGTGTTAATTCTTAGTTTAGTCAATTCTAGCAATAATTCATACGCCTCTCTTTCCATCACCTTCGTCTCTGCTTTGTATTGATAAAATGTATGGATGAAATATAATGTAATGGGTCTTGGCATGGAAGTTAAATGGATGAAGAGATTGGTTGTGGTTGGACCGCTCTTGATACATCAAATAATACCATTCTCTAATTTTTTTATAGCTACATATTTACAATTTGTAGTAGAACGTAACCCTTGTTTGTTTAGTTCCAAATGGCTAGGTACACTAACATTAAAAGGGAATTTAGACCCATGAAGGTTGATTTGGGAAGATTAAAACAAATCAAATTGAAGGCGAAGATGAGGTTATTATTGGATGGATAATTTTTAAAACTATTTTTAGTTCAATTATTTATTGGACAATGATAATAATATGTAATTACAATTTAGATAATATGTAATTCAGTAATGTTGATCACAATATCAGGTCATGTAAGATGTAAGGTTTATTTCTACTCTACTCTAGTTTTTCTTAAATAACCTCCAGTAAAACAGGGAACCATTTCTATCAAGAATAATTTATTTATAGTTTTATCCGTCTGTGCATGTTATCTTTAGCTGGAAAAAGAATGATCAGAAAATTTTGATTTTTTATATAAAGTTCCCCACCGAATTAATTAAACGGATCCAATCTGGTAATTATATGAGGTAGTAGATACCCTTTTCTGCTTTTTCTACCATGCATTATAGGAAAATTCGAAAGTATACTCCATGGCTGAAGCATTTCCACTACAAACTTAACCATCATCCCGAAACGAATAGCAGAGAAAAAGTATTAGACACATGCACAGGTCATAGGTGAATACCTAGTTACCTTTTCCTGCCTATCCTGTATTCCTTCTCTGCCCTATTCCTTTCACGTATTTTTGCAAAATGCCTAAAGATAACTAGCAAGCCCTAAAGGTATCTCTATACATCCATTCAACAGGATTTTGTATCCTGTACCTTTTCTTTAAAAAAAAAACAAGTAAATAATAATACCCAGTGAATTGGTCGGTAGTAAGAAAATATTAGTGGGATTTTAATAATATTTAAGGATACTGGATGTACATTTACAAGTAAATTATAGAATCCTGTCCTAGACTAGACTAGACTACACAATTACATTACTTTGTGAATGGTGATACTAGCCATTAGGTATCGCAATTGCACTACTAACCATTACAACAAGCAAATGATAGAAGGATAAGAATCCAATACAAGTTTATGAATCGAAGAATAAGAACAAGCACAAAGTTGTAGCTCTAACTTCTCGTAGAGAAAACAAGCTTTTTGAGCTCATACTAGACTAGATTAACTTAGGAGCTTTACTAGTTTTAAAACCCTTGCATTTCATAGAATCCTATTTGTTTGTGGTTTTATAACAAACTTGGTTACAACTCTGTCTACCTTATACCTATTGGATGCTATAATAGTGAAGAAGTAGGGATTTCTTAGGCATTTTTTCTTATTGGGGTTGCTTTGCTTTTGCTTCTTGGTTGTTGGTGGCGGTGGGGGTGATTTTTAGCTGTAGTTGTAGTCGTTCTGATTGAGTTTTTGATTGTAATAAGGCTGATGATGATGATGATAGGGTTTTTTGGGTTTAAACTTGTATTCACTCCATCCAAAAGTCCGTCTAGTTTACTAAAGTGTTGGAGTAAAAGTAAACCCCACTCATGTATGTGTGTTCTATATGCAATCGTTTGTAAAGTAAACTTTTTTAATGTATGGTAAAATATCCTTGCAGCAACAACTATTAGCTTTACTCTTCTCTGGTTGTTTACTTTGCTTGTGGGGACTGGGTTAGCCCACTTTTGCTAAACATTTTGCCTTTTTACTATAAAATTAAATAGTTTTTTATTAGCTGTGGGCTACAGGATATGAATGGGGAGCTTTATGAATGGTCATGCAAAAATACTTGCACCGTATTGTGGTGGATAGATTTCATGCACAGTCACAGTAAGAATATAATATTGAGCAGTAAAAATTGGTGAAAGCCCTTTCAATAAGGATACGTTTTTATTAATATTAGAATTTCGAAAAGTTGAAGCATGTTTTGTTTGCATTTTTTATGTAATTTTGACGAGAGAAATTAATTTATTATTAAGGGTGTTTTATATTGTCTCAGTATATAAGAAGATTGACCGTCTAGATGTCAAAATCAACTGTAGGTCTCGATTCCGCAGAATTTAGATTAATATACAAACAATCTTACAAAAGCAGTTGACAGTATTCCCTTCATTTTCATTAATTTCTCTTTCTCGACTTTTTAAATAATGAATAAACATTACAAATTCAATACGGACAGTTGTTGGTAGTGAAACATGTCGATTTGCTTTGAACTTGAGCGACGACAAAGATTAACTTGCTAGCAAACAGCAGACTCAACCTGAATTGTAGGTTTTATTTGTATAATTTATTTTAACATAAACTCAACGAGTCAACACAGAAAGCAACAGAGTTAATGGGAATAGTAAGTAAAGTTAGAGAAGCTAGACAGCTATAGACTGATAGATAACCTCAGTATTAATCAGAATAGTTAAGTATCGGACGTTGGAAGTTGGAGTTAAAAATTAAAATGCTAATAACGTTAGAATTTTAAACGTTAAAATGTTAGGCGAAGATGAATAAAAAAAAACTTGATACGTGATACATTTGTGGATGCTAGTACCTACTCTAAGATAATGCTGATTGGGATATCTTATATAAAGTTTGCTTTTTAGCACACGAGAAGAGACGAGACACGAGAGACTCTGTAGCTTATGCATTACTATAACTATTACAATTACAATATTGTAATTTATTATTCCACCTACATTTCTGTAAATCTCAACCTCAACACGCATCCTGTCTGTCTACTTACTTTTGTAGGAGGTTTACCATCTAACTTACCTCTTGTAGGAAAGGTGCGTGAATTATAGTAAAGGAAATCTTGATTTCTCAATGAACCTAAGAAACTGCACTGCAACTATTCCTGCACAAACTGTTTCATGCGTTTACTATTCATAACATTTTAACCCATATTTGTTTCGATGTGGAGTTATTTTAAAAGTGTTCGGTAAAATTTTATAAACCATATCAATGTAAGATATCCGCTTTCCAACCTGAATACAAAAGTTTAAAATATACTTCAATAATAATGAAGTAAGTGCTTGTTTTTCTTAAAATATACCGGACTTGTTGACTCAATTTCTTTCACCATTGATTAAAATTCATGAATGAAAAAAAAACCCCTTTGAAATATATAATTCTTTCATTCCTTCCGTCTGCTAAAGGTGGGTTGGATTATGTGTGTGATTTTTACTTGTAATTAACTTTTAAATTTTAAATTAAGAAGAAATATGACAAGGGTTTGTCTGAAACTTAAGAATCAGGACGGAGTTTGTTTAGAGGATATTAAATGCATGATTGTATTGTAATGTAATGCATGTTATTAGTTAAGCAGTCATAATGGATTGGTGGTGGGTCAATCAGGTGCGGTCTTTGCATAAACTCTTTCAGATTAGTCATTCTAATCTTAATCTTATAAATCCACTAAATACTCTCACTAACTAACTAAGAAAAAGCAAATAAGTTGAATACACATTGGCTACATCCGTAAACCCAACTTGTAGTTAATGTCTGTCGGCTAGCTAGCTACCTACCTACATTTACATATCTTAGCTACCTAACTTGTATTAAAAGTATTTGGTTGGAATTTAGAACACTTTTCCTTCGCCAACCTACCTACCTATCTATTAGCTTGTCTCTCATCTTTAGATAAGCTTCATTAGATTGGAAAAGTAGGCATTTACTTTCTTTCTTATAGCTTATAAGGTCCTCTTAGTGTTTTTTGAGCCAACGCATGGAATGCAATTGTGGGTGGATCCAATTAAACTCAGAATGAATTAGGAGACGGATTATGAATGAATTGTCTTTTTCAAGTCAATCACCTCATTTAGAGGAGCTTATGGGTTTCTAATCTAATAAAAGTTAATGGGCGAGCGAGACAAAACTAATGCGGAAAGAGTTTTTGACATTCCTCATTGTTGGGATTTTTAGCCGTTGTGAATTAACATTTGTACAATGCTTGATCAAGAGACTAATTGTTTGTGATCTTTTTCACCATCTTCGTAGAGTGTAAAAGGGCTGGGCCGCTTGTAGGTTATTATTGACGGGGTGAGAAATATTAGTAAAAGGGACAATGGTGTATTAAAATTGACAGGGATTCTTCCTCCTCGAGTGATGCAAAGTTGCGGATTGAATCAAAGTACAAAGCAAATTATGACTGACTGTGGATCAAAAATTAGTAGTAGTTGATTAAACACGACAGTTGTCTCCTACGGGGTTATTACGCAAGATGCAAGACGGTAATTGTCTCATTGGAGAGGTTTATAAAATGTAAAATGTGTGTAAAGTAAATAATTCTATCTGTGGTCTGCTCTAGATCGATAGGTACTTACTACTTTTACTACTGCAACTGCTTCTACTATTACTGTTACTATTAAGAGTGTACTAGTACTTACCACAACTAATCCATGAGTTAATGGACTTGACAAAGACTGAGGCTAAATTGGGTTGACGTGGATTATGAAATCCCATTGACGAAGATAGAAGAGAATTGGTAATAGATCTAAGATAAGGGTTATGTAGTGTTACCTAAGTACGCAAAGGGTACAATTAAATTAAATTCATAGCTTCTCTACCATCGGTTACCTTTACAGCTTGGCAGCTTTATAAAAAGTTACTTAATTCGATTTAGATTGATATTGAATGGTAGTTTTATAACGATTGCTCTACTAGTTCTTACTTACTCCTAATTATGAGAACGCTAAGCTTTGCTTTATTGTTGTTTAGCTTGGGATTTGCTCTAATACCATTCTAAGGTTTATGATATGTTTGGTTCAAGGTATATGGAAGTTAATAAACCTATTGTTGTTTTCTTATTGCAGGTTGGGAGTTACATGGACTTAATTGTTATAAATATTTTAGCATAAGGCACTCGTGGGAAAGAGCTGCTCAACTGTGTCAAAGGTAATTGTCAATTTTTTTATACTCCTTCCTATATATACCTATCTTTTGTATTACATTTGTGAGTATTTTCATAACTTGGATATTTCCATAATTTAAATACATCTATGTGTCAGCATCTGCAGTAAATTTACATTTGAAATAATAAACTTATTGAAATCGTATGAATTGTGTTGTATAAATTTTAGCAACTGTAGTACACGTTTGTTAAAAGTGTGGGAAATGTCCCATGTACCGATGCTTGTTTGCCAATTTAATCCTATAATTTCTGTCTAAAAAGCATTTATAGTTGTAGCATGAATTGCATATTGATACTCCTTGCTGACAGCTTGCAATAGTTGTGAAACTCTCTGATTTATTTTGATGAAGAGGATTCGTTTTTTTACATTTTAATAGTAGGAAATAGCATGCATTTGTTGGCTTTTTGCTTAAAAATCTCAATAGAAGGGCATTTTTCTTCATCTATCGCGTATATCTGAAATGAATTGTTCCGTTCGTAAAACAGGCACCGACGTAGGCTTATTTATGTGGTTTATTTCTTTGCAGAAGTAAGAGTAAACTTTAGGAATATTTGTAGATAGTAAAAGTAACAGTGACTGAGATATATGGGCTAAATATTGTTTATGATGATTGACACGAGTTCTAGTTGTATAATCCTGGGTGGGGTCCTCATTCTACTGCTGCGTTGATGGTTATCAGCAGCAGAATTGCAGTCGCCAAATACATAAGATATCTATCCCAGATTCTAGTTGAGATCTGTAGAAATGTTCTCGTCCTTGGGCGTTTTAAAAATTATGGGGATTTTATAATAATGCGAGTTTATAGTCACCAATCGCACCAATTTTCAGAGTTCAATGAAAACGAAGGTTTTAGTCCAAGTAAAAATGACTACAGAGACGGATAGAATTATATAAAACGCTTCAAACATAAACGGAAGTAAAAGTCTGTCTAGCAAGCAAGGGTTAGATTAACCATTATGTAAAAAAGTGGACAACGCATGCATAAAATAACGTCACTTTATTAAAGAACTGTCAGTTTCTTACAAATGATAGTGTTTCGTTCTTTTGTCATTCATTTCCTGATTTGAATTCACATAATATAAATCAGATTTAATGGTGGTTTACTTTACGACTTTAGTAAGGATTCGATTGGATATGCCAAATTTATCTGTAGGACTCGCTAAAAGATCCGTTCTTCATATAAATGTTATTGAAGCTTTATTTCTTTTCTACTATGCGAATATTTTTCATAAAAATCCATCCAAGCAACATTAATTTAGTACAAACGAAACATGAAGGAAAGGTTTAAAATCTTATAAAAATCCCTGCGGCTTTTTGGTAGATTATTGGCTTCAGAAATTTCTCAGCAGTTTTTGACCAAATTCACACGGTCAAAATCAACTGAACCTTTTCGTAGCTTCTCTCTACGTTTCTTCAACTGGATTCAGCATCCGTCGGATTAAAAATATACTCTGCTATTATAGAGCCCATTGGATTTTATTTTAGAGCCAATTCCTACATCAAGTTCCAACAATTTTTTGCATATAAATTTCGAATGATATGGCGTTGAGGAATTCAGCTCAATTTAGAGTTTACTCGGTTCGGCATCTTTCAAACTTACGCTTTCCCTCACGATTACTTTGTAATAATTCGTAAAAATGTGCAGCTTCTGTCAGTACTTCCATATCCTCTCCCTTTTATGATCTGGTCGGCTGTAAAACCAAAAAAATAGTTGCTCTAGCTTTGCCTTGAATCCGATTCAATTGAGAGTAACTCGTGCGTTCGGCTTTTATGTTTTTAACGATTTCAGTCATAAATATATCATCTGCGGATATTTGCAAAGTAATAAAATCAAAATCCAACTGACGTTTTAGAGAACCTTGCCTTAGAATTAGCTACAATCGAGCAAAAAAGGTGCAACAATTTTAGCCGAAATTGTTTTTTATTCCAAAGCATTTCGTACCCCTTTATCTTTAATTAGGGGGTATTTCTACCTATTAAAAAGCTGAGACAGTTTAAACGTAGTTTATTGTGCGATAAATGTCAATTTCTGCCAGTGGTAATTAACAAGGAAAGTGTCCCTTTCCAAGCATTTCTATTTTAAACCTACCAAACTGAAAGTGTTTGTTATAAATGCACTCACACAGCTGCCACTTGCATTGCATTTCTAATAATAATGCTTGTGACGGTTTTCAGCTTTGTTTTTTGCATAGAAATAGGTCACGAAAATATTTATTTGCATACAGCTCCACGAGAGCAAAGAGCTACTAGCACTACTACTGGTAACAAATACTGTGATTAACCCCAACTATCCAAACATAAGTAAAGTAGGTAATAATGTAAACCAGAGACTACAGAGCATAAGGATAAAATTACTCTAGCTCTCATCCTGGTTTGCAAGTAATCTGGTCGATACTCGTGTGAACTTCACTCACATATTTACATGAGAAGCCTCACATGAAGGCATAATTTTACCTAGAAAAAAACCAAAAACCATGTTCAACGATAGGATAAGTCTAGAAACTTTGAGGTTTTTTTAACAATAACTTCAACAAGTCATCAATGAATTGGATACGATGCGAGAGGTTCTCTGTAAATGGAAACCACATGCTATGATTTCCATAAGGACTCATCCACATCTATCTATCTATCTAATGTGCTCTTAAAATGAAACAACCTTCAATCAAATCTAGATGAATAAATTCACTCACCCGGATCACCCTTTTGGGGATAAAAATAAAAGTTTATATAGCCATGTAGTAAAAAACCTTGACTTTCATTAGAACTAAGTGCAGCTCTAATAATAATAATCTAGAAGGGTAGCATCAAAATAGAAGTCTTTATAAATGGATGTATAGAAAGAGGAGTAGTTAATAGGATTCATTTTGAGGTGAAAGAATAGCTAGAAATTTTGGAATGTAGAGCAAACCGAAGAAATTGAAAGGAGTACCTAGTAGTTAGTTTGATCATTTCAATCAAGAGGAGAAAGTGAAATCAAAATGTGGGTAGATTTATATTCTTTTCTTACTAATTGATCTTTATTGTTGGGATTTTATACGGAATTTGTGTTTTTTATTTAGAGTTTTTTAAAGAAATGATTAGTAAAGGAGTTTTCTGGGAGTTTAACGTTAGGAAGGACATTATTGATGAATTAATAATTCTATTGCATACTAGATCGAGCATGCTTATCTGCAGTATTTATTAAAAGTCTTCCATCAACATTGGTCCTACCTTTATAGTTCCTAAAAAGCTATACTTTTCCCTAAAAAATAAAACAAGTTGGGACAGAAGATGATAAAGTGCTACTTGTCGTAAATCATTAAATCATCCTTACACAAATCTCTACAACCTTTCATTCAACCACTTTACTTTCAACACTTGGTGCGAAACAACCTTATTTACATTCCATATTTTAAGCATTTTCCCCTCGTTTTCCAAACATAAATACACTTGATACTTACTCAAGCCGGTTAAACACGTAGAGGAAAGAAGCATAAATAATATAATATGTCTTTGTCGTGCAGTGACAACTTAAAATCACCATTACTCCTACAAGAAAAGGAAAGTTTTAACAAGGGAATGAAAAAAAAACTAAAAGCCCATTCCATCTTAAAGCTCATATTTTAAAACAAATATTGTAGTAATAATTTCAAAGCTTAAAAACAATATTACTATTCATGAGTTTGAGTCACTCGCTTTTTTCAAACAAGGAAGATAAGAGGTCAGCTTAGCTTAGGTTAGTTAGACTCGTGTTTAGCGTAATAGCCGCACTCTCTCTGCAACCAAAGCAAAGTAAACGTTAGTTTAGCTTTAGCTAGGAAGACGTTTCCAATTGTTTGTGCTCCACAAATAATTTTAATTTAAACTGCAATAAGAAATCCCCTTTTAGAGCAGCTACTTCCATACATGTACGGATTTAAGACGCAGATTTGTGAACTCGGCTCTTTAAAACACATTCATCGCTATCCTTTTCAGAAGAACGGGATGAGGAATTTCAATTTATGTAAATCAGCTCCCGAAGAAGTTGAAGATGATTTAGATAGGAAAAGTTGGTTAGGTGCATTCCTAATGGAGAGGAGGTATGGTGGGTTTGTAGTAGGATCATTTAGCAGGTTTTGTCTTACGGTAAATTTACCTTAGCTTACTACCTGTTGATGCCATCGGTTATAATATATTCTTGCGGAAATGGTTGGTTAGTATACAGGGTTGGCTGGTAGTAGTAGTGATGACTGATGAGATATTCGGTGGAGAAATGAAAGTTGAAGGTTGAAGAGAGAGAGAGAAATGCAGATTTTAATTGCAGAAACATTAAATAAAATGTGTTAAAACGTCAAGGGTTTTAATCACTTTGAAAGATTTTGGCTAATTAAATTAGGTGCGGTTCCTCTCATTGCTTTTGATCTTTTTGAAGCAATTCAAAAGAAGCTTCTTTGATGAAAGTTTACGGCAGTTGAAACTCTAGAGTCGTAGGCATTTGTATCAGAAAAACTCTGGCTTTTTATAACCAAGTATAAGACGCGGACAGACACAGAGGCATTTTTTAGTAAGTGGTCATCAATAGCTTGGAAGCCGAACAACTGTACTTTATATCATACATCCGTCAATATATTATATCAACGGTCAATCCTTAGATGAGTTAGCTGGTATCTTGAAGTAGTAGCAGTTATTAAGTAGAAGGAATAAAGGAGTTATACAGGTTTTTAATTTTTTGGCAAAGGACCCAGATTCACGTCAAGTTCAAAGTGTTCACACACATTCAGTCCCAGACTCCTCAAGACCAATTCGCTCTGCTAACCTTTTACTCATCTTCAACGTAGAAGTTGTAGCAAAAAGCTTACATGTAATAAGAGCAGCCGTGTGGTCATCTTTTACTCCCTTTTTACATTCAATGAAGTTAATGGAAGTCTTTTATTAATAGTAATGTACCATTTCTATGCTAGTAGCCCCTCTCCTTACCTCAGCATGGACAATATCTAACAATAAATAAATTTATCATTGTCCTAAAAATCTTATATTTGCCTTTCAACTTTAAAAAGAAATCAGTTTCTCAGTTTTTTCTTACTATATTTCCACCAATATATTTCTGTATATTTAATTGATTTAAATCTGTTTCTTTTCATCATCCCTGTTTATTTTTAATTCAAGTTTTTACACTACCCTTGGCATGTCCATGCAGTTTTATAGAAATCTCTATAAACAATTGAATATTTTTTATTAAAATATTTTAGTATTTAAAATAGCAACTAAATCCTTTTAACAATCCTGCCAGTACTTTAATATTTAATTGGACACTTTCAGACTAAACTACTACCGAGTAACTAACTCGCGTCGGCCTAAAAATCTTTTTTGATAGCTGACACTGACACTTATAGCATATCTAGTCACGATTTAAGCTTATTTATTCGGTCTATAAAGCATGCGACGTTGTTCTCAACCTGGCATTAGTTATGTCTAAGTCTACTTTAAGCTTTCGCTACCACATATTTAGCATTAGACTTCGTGTGTTGAGTGATCCATATGGTTTACTAATAATCACGAGTAATTAAACACGATTGACAGGTCAGCATCAACATCCTCTTATCGTATCATGTTCTGCTTAATCGGACCTGAGTCAAAGCCGCAATCTTCTTTAGTAAAATAGAACAACTTGCCACTTAATTATTTGTTGATAGACCAATCATCAAAGCCTTCTTTATGATATTCACGACCGATCAATACTTTTATTGATTTTTGCATGTGAAATTGGCTCTTTTCACCAATATTTTCTGTTTCAATTTCACCCAATCCTTTTTCTAATAAAAATGTGGATACTTTTTTCCTTGAGTTGATTATTTAGAAAGTTATTTCAATCAAGTAAATACGTAAGGTATCGGATTAGTCAACTCATTAGTTAAAGAGAGACGGTAAAGGGATAGATTTTATTTGATAGATAGTTTGTTCCATTTTCAGGTGAGAACCTCTGGTCAAATTTATTTCTTGGTTGGTTACTTTTTACAGTTTTGTGGTTTTGTTTAGGGAAATTATACCAGGCTCAGCTTAGAAAAAGATCTATATTAAAGAATGACCGCCTGTAAATCAACGTCAGGTAAAATCGAGCAGATTTTTTTTGATACTATGGAGTTGTGGTAGTATCTAGTAGTAAACTGCATTTTGTTGGTATTGGCCTTGGCTAGGGATTTTATGTCAAATGAATAGCATTAAGAACATGTAAAAGGTTCAATAACCATGAGATCCTTTTTATAATGGGTGGTAGAGACTCTAAAAGTATTCTAAATTGACCAAAATTGGGACCAAGAACGGGCTAAATCTTTCATTGATTTCTTAAATTGGCCAAGCAAATCAACCAGACTAGCAACTCACAATTAGAGACTAATACTACGAGCTTTGCGATACCAAAAGACTAGACTAGTGAAGCAAGGAAAGAAGCCTGCTATAAAGTGCTATAGATTATGACGGAAACCTTATGTGAATAAACTATTCTTCACGTACGTCCATCCATACTCAGACAACAGCTTTGAATGTGTCTTTCTTTACAGACAAATTGCAACTTTATTTTATGGATATGCAGCCACATAAAGAACTAGGTCGTGAATAGTGCACTCTTCTCTACCTATTCTACTTCTAGGCAGTAGTAGTGAAATAGTGCTAGCACTTCTACCATTTATCATATTCTATTGTGTGCAAACTTTGTCTGAACTTTTATGACTTATAAGTAACTTAAATATTAGCTGCAAGTAGAGATTTTAAGCTTTAAATACTGCAAGATGATCAGTAGTTAGTTACAGGAGTAATTGAAATTTTATAGACCTTTTTTTAAGCCGCTGTAGAAACGACCATTGATGATGACACTAATAGCTCTAGTTACTATTTTGATTAATGCATTTACCCAGACGCAGCACTAAAACTATTATCTTTTTCTGTGATAAAGTAAAGTGGAATGCGAAGCTGTTTTTGTAAACTTTTCCATGAAAAAAGTACAAATCCTGCTTATCAGAGATTTATTAAACTCATCTCTTACTGCAAGTTAATATTCAGGTAGCCCATTTACAACCTTACAATGTTGTTTTATACCAACATATTTTTTTTAAAACATTAAACCAAAAATGCAGTGAGAGCTGCATAACTTGCATAGTTTCTTATTCCAAGAATTACCTTTATCACACCAAAAAACGGTAGGTTTAAGTTGACAGTAGATCGTAATTTTTTCCCCTGTGCCCTTGAACTTGTTTCTTTACTTGTAGGGTAAAATGCCTACGATAAGATAAATAATACTAAATCTAAAGCCGTAAATTGTATTCTTCCTCCGAAGAAGCATACAAAGATGTAAAAGGATGTACTATTCTTATAGGATACATTAAGCCTATCTTTTTTTATCGTTTATACGTCTCGGATTTAGTAAAGTAAGGTATTCCTTTTAGAGGAAGTACTTTAATCTCTAGCCAATGCATTACTAACTACCGTCGTCGGTTGGTACTAATTGTCTTGGTATTTAGTTCTGAAAGCAATACCGTGTTGGTTTCTTCAAGGTGTTTTGACTTCCTAATTAACTACGGTTCCTCGTTTTTACCGTTGACGTTACGTTTGCTTAGCTAGCACCATCCTGCACTCCCTTCATCATCCACGTATCTTACAACCGTAAAGCACACACCATTATTTATAATGAATGGAGCAATAGGGTTTTTACTCTACCTATTTAGCAGTGGAGGATAATTCAATGCTCTTATTACAAGCTTATATTAACAATAGGATACAAAGGTAGGCATCAAAGAAGCTAACAAAACTATAATTCTTAGCTCAGGTAGGAGAATATGTGTTTGAAGACTAATTAGCACAGAAGTTTTAATTACAGCAAAACCGAATGGCAAGTTTAATCCCGTTTTTAGTATTTGGCAGTTGAAAGTGTAACACTTGCCGTTCCTAATGAAATGGATTGCTTGTGATTAAAAAACAAAGATTTTTATTTTTTGGACCACAGAGTAATCCTTTATGCTAGGCTTGCTAATTGGAAAGTCGTGGTGGATTATTAGGCTTAAATAACCTGGTTGATCATAAGCACGAGGCTTACAGTAGTTAATGAGGATATAGGTGAAATGGGAGTAGGAAAAGTAGTGTTAAGAAATACGGTGGGAGAGGTTGGATCGAATGAATGAAATTATCCCAAAGTTTACAAACCAAGGCTCAACTTCTGTTACTTTGTTCTTAATAATATACAAAGTTATGGAAGTTGGGAACTAATTGTGGAAGTGGGAAGTTGTAGATTTCTGCACAATTAATAGCGGGTAGGATACCATATTTTTTTTAATGACGAACAAAAATACAGGATATTCAGTTTTAAACTAGCAATTTATTGCATGTCTTGACAATCTTTCTCTTACATCGTCCACGATCCATCTTTCAGAATAATAAATAATTGAAGGTCGAGTAGTTAATATTTTGGGCAGAAAATGTACCATTTAAAACTGAAATATTTCTGTAATTTCATTCTCTACTACTTTCCTTCTTAACACTTTAATTCCATGAGTAATTCAAATACCAAACCTCTTGTTCCGTATTCCAGAAACCCGAGCTAAAAAATACTTGTAATTTTCGAAAGTTTTTCAAAACATCTACAAGCAACACTACTTTTCATTTGTAAAATAACCCACTCTAGTCTCAAACCAAAGAAACAAAGAAAGCTCGAGGGTACCCAAATAAATAAATCCAATTCCACCCAACATAATTAATAAATCCCGTAGTTAATCTAAACATTATCCAAGTTACGCTGCTAGCTAAACGCAAGGACCAAGTCCAATCCCAATCTACCGATTAGTAAGAAGCCACCTTGTCTACGCATGAAGCTTAATTGACCCAATTTCTCTAACCTGACTCTGAAGGGTTGATTAGCACCAGCCAGTAGTACTAAACTAGGTAGTAGTAAACTAATAAACTTGCAGTTTTACGCATGTATTAACTATTTACTATGCCCAATCTCCTTGCACAAAGAAACGTAAGTGGGAGAAGGGGAAAAAACTGTACAGCAACATGGCAAAATGTCATCAAGGGCTTGAAAGAACATGACAGTGGATTGATTCATTTCATGTAATAGGCTTTCATTCAACTAACCTCTCCACTTTTTACTTTTTATCGTTATCGAATAAATATCTGAAGGAACATCAACCCCATAAACCTTTTAAACTCTTATTATTCCATCGTCCTATATATAATATGAAAGAGCTTTAAAATAAAGTCTAAACAGTTCAAGGTGAATTTCAGAGCTTTTACTTTGCGTTTTACTTAATCATCTTAACAAGTCTCTAATATTGGACGAGCTATGTGATGTCATGCAACTGTTCGGTGGATTAAGAGAGGTCCTAGTACTTGTTATGGTGGGTGGGATAAAATCATAAAATAAAATCACTATCAGCTAGCTCTACAAGGTTTGCATTTTATTTTACGCATTGTACTACCTTGAAAGTACATAAGCTTCTTAATCTTAGATGAAAAAACCTCTTTTAAAAATCATAAAGACAGATCAAATTTAATTTGCATAATCGTGAGCAAGTCAAATCGAACTTTATTGGTTAAACTCTTTAAGTTTAGTAGTTGCTTCTTTTTCATATATCAAACTGTTTAGCTTTATAGGCTTGAAGAATTTTTAAGCAGGGTTTAGAGTGGAATAGATAGGATGGGGATATATTGTATTACAGAGAATGATTAAAAGAGTCACATTAGCCGAGAAATTAATTGCACGAGAAAATTAAATGGAATGGACGGTTAGATATTAAAATGGATTAGTGGACGAGTTGGTTTGATTTTGTTTTGATTCAAGATTTATACCCTTGTTTTGTGGATTTGGCCTTAAAATATAATATAGAATACAAAGTATGCTTAGTTGTAGAGATATACAACTAAACAATTTAAGCTATTATATGATAATCTCAGATTAATCCTCAGAATGAGGTTTTTCAACAACTGCTAACTAACTAGAGCTAGAACAAGGATTTATTGTTCTTGGTCTTGGAATTTTAATTCAAAAGCTGAATTAATTGTGATCTTTATCGAAAGTAATTGATTATAATTCCACCAGACAGTAATTTATTTAAAACTACAAGTAATACCTGCTTATCAATGCATTGGCTTAGGGTTTAGGCTTCATTGAATTGAAAGCGGATGACATGGAACGAATGGGATTTCGATTTCGATTTAGAAAATGTGCTTTGGCTTTGATCTATCATTATCCGATTCAAACTGTCGCACCATTAATCTACAGTTCTTTAAAAAATTGATATAATATTTGCTATTTAAATAATATTCTAACGTTCATATGTATCTTAATTTTCAGATATGGTAGTGAATTAGTAGACGTAGACTCCTGGTCAAGTCACAACTGGACGATAGCTCTAGCCCGAAGATTTTCACATGGAGACCCCAATTTCTGGTTGGGATTCAACACTTTAGATGACCTTCGAACCAACACGCTTGACTCTGCTGGGGGCTCTCTCCTATCCCAATATGCAGGTTTGTAATTGTAATCTGATCTTCAAATCTAGTAAAAACCATCGTAAAAATCTCAATGAAATTACCAATCCTCCGACGTACATTATCTAAAGTTGCACGCTATACAGACTTTAATAAGCATGTGCCACGAACTAGATATTACTATGAAAACATTGCCCTTGCTATTGCCACGTACAATCCGCTCCTAATTCTTCCCATCCACTTTTAATCCGAGGGTGAGATCATCTTTGAAAAGTTACTGTTTTACTTTTTGTCCCATTTTTTCTTCAGTCCCATAGAATAGATTTCCTTTCTCAGCTAATAAGTAAAGTAAAAAACCTCAGCAGACGTTTTAGAAAACGGCATGCAATGCAAGGAACTGTTGATGGAAGTAGAGTAAAATTATTGGAATACAATGGATCATTTCACGTGTACTTTAGATCCTAAATGATACAAAGTAGCATGTTTAGCATAGTCAAGTTTTTTGTTGGGAATAAGTGTTATGAAAACTCATATCTTGATTCATAATTTCATATCATCGGATGGAAGAGGAACGAACGTAACAATGAGAAAGATGATGAGGCTGTAAGAGGTTGTTGTGGTGGGAGTTAAGTTGAAGGAGTAATAATTTACAGGTTAGGGCGGCTCAAGATGATGAGTAAATTTTGACCTGAATTCCACTCTAATCTTTACTTTTGTTTGATGACATGATTTATTCATCTCGTCAGCCAGAAGGGTTTTTATATTATTAAGGATGTGGTCAACTAATGGATAGATGGATTGAAATATTTAATACTTTATTCCTACTTTTCTAAATACTTTCTTCAGACCAGAGAATTAATGGAGTTACTTATGCGATTGTTGTGAAATGTACAAGGGGACATGGAAGATTTGCTGACGAGTTTTGTATCAAAATTAAATGACTGGAAATTGTGTATAATTTAATGTTGATTTTTTTCCAGGATTTTGGGCAGAAAGTCAACCGAATACCAAATCGGGTAAATGTGTTCAGTCTTCTACGGGAGGGTCAGTCTCGGCTGGTCTTACTTCATGGGAACTTACAACTTGTGAAACTCTACTTCCCTTCGTATGCAGGGCTTCTGCTTGTCCTCAAGGTCCGATTCCGATATTTTCTAACGAATTATAATTATGTAGTAGGAAGATAGCTGGAAATCGAAAATTATACCATAGTTTTAAAATTAGTATAGATACTATAAATCCAACCGTAACTTGCCGATTAATTAAAGATTTCCCGTGAAATCTAAAGATCAAGCACATTAGCTTACTTTGTAACTAAAACTCTAGTTCAAGAACTTGGTCCCACTTTATATGCATTTTCATGCCAATTTTACATTTCGAAGCTTCCTACTATGCACACATAAATACCCTTTGCAAGGACAAATAACAATACAATCCTATTTAATCTTCCTGTAGATTGTAGTATGTATTTATTTATAAAATTAGCCACCAATTTATGCCTGAATAATACATATCCCTTCCAACCAACTTTCAGGAGCGTTTCTCTGTTCAAACGGCCGATGCATTAACAACGCGTTCAAATGTGACAAACAAGACGATTGTGGAGATTCCAGCGATGAGTTGGATTGTCCCGATTTGTGTCGCTTTCATAAGACATCCGTAGGAGCATTTGTGGAAAGCCCAGGATTTCCCCAGAGGTATCCCTCCCTCTCAGACTGCAAATGGACATTAGAAGCTCCCGAAGGCCATTCTATTGTCCTCCAGGTAAAAAACCCCCTTGAAAAATAGGAATTAAAAAACATATTTTCGACACAACAAAAGACGTCTTTATTGGCCGTGGTTTAAAAAAGCTACAGCATCTTATCCTACATTATTGTCCTCCTTGTAAAAATTAGCCTATTATATTCTTCAACTTTGTAAATAATTCCTTTAGTTTGTCACAAATAGAAATAGAATAGTGAGGAATAATAAGGGGAAAAGAGGCTAAACATAACAAGAGGGGCCTTTGTTACAATTTTTGTTGATGGTGGCATGCAAATTGTAAAATTTAATGGTTAGGGTGACTTGCAGGAAATGGAACGGAGTAGCTTTTATTTTTATTTAATGCCTGAAATTCCATCGCAATTGAAGCCACTATCATCACTTTAATTTGTTTCGAATCAAACTTAAACAGCAGAATAAGTAGGTGTTTCAAGGGCTCTACAATAAACATTAATAAATAGGGAAATTAAGCAATAATGAAGCATAAAAACATGACATTTGACTATCGTATTCATTTCATAGTGGCTTGAAAATTACCTTTACGAGTTTCCTTGATTGTAAGACTTTAATAATATATTTTATCTAACAAGAAACGTAACAGATCCAGTATAAGATTGAGGGTCAAGAAGTATTGTAGCTTGACGTCAAATAATGTTAAAAATACTTACATTTAAATCTCAATGTTCAGGATAGATCTGACTCGCCTCAGATGGTAATAGGGAAATTGATAAATTACATTCTGATGAAAAGTTAGGAAATTTGTGATCAATCACTATTCTTCCATTGTAGATTATTTTGAGCATTATTATTGAAGTTGCCTAAATTATGAATGATTTAGGAATGTATTTTGAAGTAAAACGATATAAGTGAATAGGTACAAGGACAGCGAAAGTGTTGGCTAGAAATGGAGACCAAATTGTTACAACTACTTTGGCTTTATTTGGCTAATATTTTTCTAATGCCTATAATATTTGCTTCATGACCTTTTTTGCATTTATAGTTCTCTGAATTCGAAACTGAAAAAGGATTTGACACAGTGCAAGTTTTGGGAGGAGCCCGGACGGAATCTGCAGCCGTTAGTGTAGCAACTTTGTCTGGTCGCCTTAATTCCAGTGCTGTTTTTACATCTGCTAGTAATTTCATGATTGTCAAGTTCCGATCGGATGCCTCCGTGGAAAAGAAGGGATTCAGGTGAGAAATATAAATACACTTCTTTAGTTTTTTAAAGGTTTATTTCCCTTATAGAATTAATGTCAATTAAAAACACTCGAGTAGTTTCAAACTTGGATATGAAGAATTATAAATGAAAAACTATTTAAATGGGTCACTAAAACCCGAAAATATGGTAGCATATCTCAGAATACCTTTACCTTCATAACTATTACAGTAGCTCTGATTTGTACCATGCATTTCGGGATATTGCATATTTTTACACCCTTCTCCAAAAAGTAGGCCAGGTTGGTCATTCTTTGTGGTAGGAAAAATCCCTGCAATTCATGCATTCATTGAGGGGATTAGAAGTGCTAGATTGAGGAAGTAACGTGTAGTACTAATAGTAATAATAGTAGAGGGTGACGAGACGACGACGATGAAGACGAGGGTGACGGGTGAGGATGATTATAATGGTAATGACGGAACAAACGTGAGCAATTCGGTCCAATAAGTTTCTCCATTTGTTGTAAACCTCCATTTCTTCAACTATAAACATAAAACTGAAGAAGTTGCATAGCTGTTTCCCCATCCTCTCATCACAACACTCAATTCACCCACTACAAATAGCAGAATAAGAATTAACACTTTTAAACTGGGAATTAAGTCCACCATACAAATTCTAAGCCCTTTCATTCACACATTTTACAACTGCAGTACGCAAATGAGTGACAGCTTTAACTTTGGCTATTAAAGTTGAATGAATCGTCGTTTATTTTTATGGGCATCGTTAAATTACTTTAGGGCTACATGTGCATATTATACGGTAAAACTAAAGCTTTTGTGCATTCTGCAATGACCACCATGCAATTTTGCAAGGGTGAAGTTACTTCTAGTGCTGTAAAAAATACTACAAAATTTAAAAAGTCTAGCAGTTTACTCTCAACCAGACATATACGGATAAACTATTTCGAAAAATGAAGTAGACTGGATTAAAATGAATGAAAACTTCAGACTTCCTTGGAATATACATTACTTTACTTCTACTTCTACTTCTACTCGAGTATTATTGCCGGTGGGCTTCCTCTTGCAAAAAATTCTAAGCCAATTTAAACCGTACGTACTAAATAAAGGTAGAACAAAGTAAGTACATCGTACTGAGGGAGGTGTGTTTAGCAACAAATTACGTGCAAACTATCTAAGAACGTCATTACATAGATTGTATTATTGTAAGTAAGTTATATTATGTTGAGGAAGGGAATTTGTAGTTGTAGTAGTACTTGCGGTGATAAACATTTGCCACGTTATATTATATTATGTACAAGTACCTCTACAAGTAGTGTAGTTCTTAGGACTCGCTACTTGGGATTAGTTAAGTTGATATTGAATGAGTCAAAGATGCTGCTGAATGAAAGCTGAAAAAGGAACGGGTATAACGGGACTCTTGTAGCTGGCTTGCCAGTTGCCACTTTTGTTGCAAGTTACTAGCTTGAGCTTAGTAAGCAGTAGTTAGTTTATGAGGGATTATCTATGAAAATAGTAGTTTAAACCTGGCTAGACGAGTTGTTTTTTTTAAATATAAGTTTGCAACAGCTAGCTAAAAACGATGCGAGTTTATATGTAGTTTTTGGAGTACAATTCTTATTTCGAATCCTGAATCTAATATCTAAAGGCTGCTTGCTTGCTTGCGAGATGAATTGCATTCATATCCAAAAGGGGTGACGAAAAAATCGAGATTTGCGTCTTGCTTTGGAGATTACATTTTACTAATGTAACTTTAGTTGGAAATCCTATTTAATTTTATTATTTACTAATTTAAAATCAGTTCTAAGAGATTCAAAGCTTAATTCTTAATTGTTCGGGAGTAACCTACTGAAGATTTCATGACTTCTTTTTAAAAAGGTTGCGTTATTTAGATTACATTTTATTAAAACTAACTCATGGCTCTTTTGTTTTGTTTTTATTTTAGTTTCAGTTTTATTTTAGATAATTTAAAAATCGTATTGTTTTCAGATCTGAGATGTTTATTGTGTTAAAAAGGACTGAGGTATAATCCCAGTAATATTGAACATGAGCCTCGTTTACCGTATAGGGTAGGATGTTGATCATTTCACTTGGAATAGCTAACACTAATCATTGGAATTGCTGCCGTGTTTAAATTAAAAGCAAACAGTTAAAAAATAAGTCTCTATCCCGGTTCAGCCTGTCAATCCTCCTTCTAGCATATTACAGGATTAATTCTGCGAATTATCTGCAAACAAAAAGTAGGACGCGTTTGTAAATAATAGAATACTAATACTTGGATTAGATTGCATTAGTCAGTTTTAAGCAGTTTGTTAGGAGGAGATTATCCTTTATCCAAGCTTTAATTCTTCTTATCTGCAGTTATAGGGAACCCATATTTATTTATTTTATTAATCCTAAATGGAATCTTGTTTAAGCGAGAAATGTCATTTCATTTAATAATTCTTTCTACTGGTAAACATTTCACACATCAAATCAAGTCCTCGTTCCGGTTTCCTTTAATAAAGGGCTTACTTACTTTACCGTATAATAAAAAGTAACAATAGGCTCTAACATGCTGTCATTGCCAATTTCATCCCTATCAAATAGTAAGAATTTTGCAATAAAATAAGTAATAATCATAATTGTCAATTTGCTTGGGATTCGTACACGAAAAAGTTCAATAGAAAACTTTTAAACTACCTATTACCTACTTATATCCCACTAATAAAAAGAACCCTGCAACTCACGTCTTTTGAACTCCCAGGGATTGCAATAATGATCTCTGTTTCATAATGATCGTCTCCAACAGTCATTCAGTGTTACTACTTATGCTACCACCACTGTACTACTACTATAACTGTGATTATTAACAACAGTTGAAAATATATAGCAAACTTTCATGAAAATAACTGGCCCAGAAGCCCCAAAAATCGCTGTACACGACTACAAGATACGATACACGATAATAGCATGACATTGCTGACTTTTAAACTTAAAAAAAAATTCACATACGCAACAAAAGTCTAGTTCATTATTTTTGTTCGTAGTAAAGCAAAACTAAACCTACAGCACCAAATCTCCTGCTAGGTCATATAGGTCAGCTTTGGTTTTAGTTTTTGGTAGATTTAAAGTTAACAAAAGTGTTACAACCGCACATGCACTACTCTCATAGCAATTAAGGACGGTCGGTGGTATATACTACTTGTTGTATTTAATTTTATAGAAGAATCTAGACAAATACTAATTGACCAGTAGACTGGTTATCTGTCTTTACATTATATAAAACCATCCTCAATTCCCCAATACTATTAGATACAAGATAAGCACTTCAGGTTAGTTAGTTCATTAAAGTTTAGTTACTTTTTTCTTCATTTGATTGACTACAACTTTATACAAGTTTAAGGAATAACGGACTTTACCAGATTTGAGAAAAAAACGCAAGTGGAATTTTTCCTAGAATTCACAAAACTGGTGTTGATTTGAGTTCTTAGATGCTTCTAGATATTAGCACTGTGCAAGTTATTTACGATACAATAATAAGAAAAGGATAAATCATAGACATTCCTGGGATGCATTTTTATAACGGACATGGTTCAAGTTCTGTCATTCATGTTTTAACTTTAACTCCTTGTTGTTAGGAATGCGTGATTGAGGGATTACTGATAAATATATAGGCGGAGGGCAATAATTAATTGTCTCTCAATTTCTGGTCATGATTCATGAACCAATTACTTCAAATTAAATGAACTTTGTAGATTATGTTTCAAATTATTATCTCTGTTTAATTGACACCTGCAGATCTACAACATTCTCAAAAATATTCAAACTCCATTAAAATATTTGCTGTGACCAAAACAGAACATAAACCGTAAACTTTTAAAAAGCTCGGCTAAAATGGATTTTTAAGTTCCAAGAAGCCGAGTACTTCTTACCAGACCGATTAAATGTTCTCCTCCACTAAACAATAGGACATTAAGACAGAATTAAAAAATCCTAGACATCTTAATCATTTCATTACTCACTTTGCAAGCTTTGATTAGATGGCTGCAAAAAACTATGAGATAAGATAGTCCACCTCTCAAATAACCATTTGGTCATCGTTCATTGACATTAGTTAAAATGATCCTTCTACCTTTCTGTAGTGGCCGTTGATGGAATAATAAATGGAATTGTATAATAATAATAAGCAGAACAGAATACAATGCAAAGCGATTGCCCTGTCTAACTGAGACTAAAGATAGTAAATGTCCAATAGTAATAGTAATAGTAGTTGTAATAATAAATATAATATTAATGGAACCTTCTTCAGCAAGAAGGGTTACTTTTTAGCAATGCAAGGCAAGTCTGAAGTTTGTATTTAGAATTCTGTTAAAATAAAACAATGACATGTTGCGGATAACTGCCTATGCCATGCAATTCCTTGATCAACTACGGTAGTATTATCATCCTTCTCCTTCATTGTAATAATCATCATTATCATTATCATTAGACTAGGGAGTAATCCAGTTTACTGAGACTTTGGTAATAATGCTTGGAATGAGATTTTTCTTCTCAAGATCGTCCATTGTTTATATTTTTTATTTTACTGATCTGAATGACTTTTTTCACATGAATGGTCATTGTTTTATTCTACTTTGGCATTGCATTTGGCTTTACAGCCCAGATTATAGATTAAAGTCAAGGATATACTATACTACTACTACTACTACTACTACTACTACTACTACTACTACTACTTATACTAAAGAGTTCAGTGATCGGTTGGAAGTAACTGGAATGAACTGTAGATTTAAATGCTTAAATGGGAACAGTACAGTAATCTAATGATTATTAGGTATGCAATATTTACTAATATTTTAATGAAATTACAGAGCAACATGGAAAACGGAACCCCAAGCCTGTGGAGGGACCCTAAGGGCCACAAGTCACTCTCAGGTTCTGACCTCTCCAGGTTATCCACATACTTATTCAGGGGGACTGGAGTGTGTCTATCTTATCAATGCTCCGGCCGGAAAGCTTATCACTTTAAAGGTAAATTTTTTGAAGTTTTTATGGCATTTTAATTTTAGCTTTCGAAAGTTTTTATGAAAGCGATTTAAAACTTTTTGATCTAAGTGATGTCCTTGAATTCGATGAAAAATCTCTCATTTTTGCAATTACTGGTAGTTTCCATCTATTCTTTGATGCAATAATCAGTTCAGTTCAGTTCAGTTCAATGATTTATTGGAGTGACAATGATATATAATATGTAATACAGTCATATTTATCT
>JAQFZX010000970.1:0-39360 GCA_034682405.1 Hydroisotoma schaefferi | reverse complement strand
CATCATTTTAGGTACATCCTTTTTGATAGGGTACATCATTTTTGATAGGGTACATCATTTTTGGGTACATCATTTTTAGGTACATCATTTTAGGTACATCATTTTTGATAGGGTACATCATTTTTAAGTTTTTTGCGCTAGATTGTTTCGAAAAGTATATAACTCTGAGGGATGGGGTATTTTTTTAAAAATACCTCAATGCTTAGTTTATGTTAATACAAAATACAAAGTCCGAAAAATGTTCCTGAAAGAAAAGTAAAAAATATAATATATAACAGTTTGGACATTTTTTAATTTTTTGAGCTAGATTGTTTCGAAAAATATATAACTCTGAGTGATGGGATATTTTTTGATAAACACATACATGATCGGTCAATCTAAAGACAACATAACAATTCCAAAACATGTTCTTGAAGCCAACGTAAAAAATAAATTATAAAGTAGGTGTTTCGAGTTTACCGTATTTCCCGATTTAATTTCCCTGGGGAATTATTGTTTCCAAACTCCGATTTGCCATGGGGAATTAAACCGGTGTGGGAAATTATTATTTGAATCGAATTTGTTGTTTAGGACCCAGACTTTTTGAAAAATTTAATTAAAAGTTCCACTAAAAAATAGACTTTTTGAACTTTCTTTACTGAATTTGTCTTTTAAAATGAAAAAATTAACCAGGCGTTCCCTAATTCCTAATTATTTGAAAACTGAAATTGCGATCGTAAGAATATGATATTAAACTAAAGAATATGAATCGTTGAAATAATAACATTTCAGTTTAATTTTTTTTATGGCAATTGTAAAATACTAGTAATTGTTTCTTTCCTATATGTTGATTCTCTAAAGTAGTTCCTAAATTGAATTACAAAAAACATTTTAAAGTTTAGTACAAAAAATGCATTCTCTTTTGCTAATTATAAATTAATTCGAAATTTGTGGTAAAAAAACCTTTCTCAATTATTTTAGGTCTCCTCTTTTAAAACGGTTAAACATCCTTTGAGAAAGTTTACTTTCAATATCCCTTATTAAAAAAGCTTTAGTTTGAGGGATAGGAATTTTCCCCCCATGGGAAATTATTTCGGGGTGGGGAATTATACTTCTAATGGCCCGGACCACATGGGGAATTATACCGGGAGTGGAATTATTTCGGGGGGGAATTAAATCGGGAAATACGGTATTAAGGGTTGTTATGTACATGCTCATTTGAGCTAGATTTTTTCGAAAACTATAGCACATATAGGGTTGGTATATTTTTTCTGAATATCGACGTCCTTACTTAAGGGACTTCTTCTTCGCAACGACAGAATGAACTCTAAAAATATTACAGAATCGAAATAGAGTAATAAAATAAGAAGCAATTTCTAGTATTTTTTAGAGATTTTTCTGGGGTGAATCCAAAAAATAGCGCATGATAACGAAAAAAAAAATGAAAACAATTATCCAAAGGGAAATGGACTTAGATAAATCGGCTATTACAAGTAAAAAACAAAGATCACTCCAGTCAATAAATTGCATTACGTTTTGCTGTCAATTTTACAATTTCAAAGAAAAAGACGAGATTGGATATGGTTTTATAAATATCTTAATATTGGGTTTTCCTTTCTGGTTTTTTTTATATAGGCAGTTGGAGCAGATCCTGATTCTAATATTCAAAGGGTTTATGCCTTTTAGTAATTTGATCTTCTGTTTCACACTTGGATGAATATATTGTTGGGAACATGTGCATTTTCAGGAACCTGGAACACGATCGAAAGACAAAGTATGTTATTTGAAAAAATCAAGCTTAGGTTGAAAAAAACGAAAGGAAAAAGGATGAATCAACAGGATGTGGGGTCTGTGAGTGTAAGATTTAAGAGTGGATGTGGTTATATTATAAAGAATGAGATGATACTAAACCGAAAACCAATAAAGATGTTCCGAATCTTTATTTAAAGTTTTATCATGAGAAGGTTTGTACTAGAAGTGTACCACAATAAGACTGTCTAAAATTACGAACTTGTTCCAGTGAGATATTTCTCTCGCTGACGGGAAATTTAGAATATAGCATAGATTAGAATGGATGTAGAATAGGACATTCTACAAAACTAGAGATATGCTAATCATTATACTGTGTCCATACATAAAATATATTATTTACCAACTAAACCGCTTTCTTATTAAGTGTAAAATTGAATGGATATGGGGATAAGTATAACACACCATCCTAACAAGTGAAAAACTTAATTCGTTAATTGCTTAAAGGAGGTTTATAGTTAAAAGTTGAAGTCTGCTTATGTCTTAAATCTTACCTCTCTACCTCCGAAAAAAAGTAGGTCATTTTAACTTTAGTTTGTTGCCAAATTCTACTTGAATGGTGTATATTATTTATTCAACGATGAATTTTGCTCGTCACATGATGATGGTTTTAGTTATACTACCAATTTTTGTTATGCAGTTTTGATATTGTATTTAAGAGACAGTTATTGTTCCATATCATCATCTTCAGATGATGATGATATCATTTCAAAGTCTCCGGTTCGGTGGTTGATGAGATCCTTAAGGTAGCGAGTCCGCAGATCCAACATATTGAGTTCCGTTCGATTGGCAATAAAGTCTGGTCTTTGAAGGAAATGTTCTACAAATGCCAAACAGAGAAAGCCGCAGCTTTGGCCGTCCGTCTGGCGTGGTATCCTTGTATCTTGGATAAACTGTCTTTCAATTTTCCAGTCTTTAGTCTCGTAGACGTGTTCGAATAGTTTCTTGAGTCCATTAACATGATGAAATATTTCTTGTCTTTCTGCCAAAGGGGTGGTTGGTTGGAAGGGGTCGAATATTTCAATAGTTTGTTGGAATCGATGACAAATGGCCACATTCCAGTGCCCTTCTGGTTGTCCCAATAGTATTGGTACAATGACCCAATGTTCGTTCCCCTATAAATTACATAAACTTATTAAAATCACATAATATTATATTTTTATTACGTTTTGTAAAAACTTACAATGCCTTCAAGTTCAGCTATAGCATCCGTAGCATCGCGTAAATCATGTTTCTGTTCATGCATGTATGTAATCAAATGTACATAACGTAAAAGTATTGCAGGCTTTTGTACACTCTGTTGGATAAAAAGTTGAATAAGGGGATCCATAACCTATAATTCATAAAAAATAAGCATAAATTATTAGAAATTCCATCCATCTGTCCATTTGTTTTTATTGATTTATTAAAAAGTTACTTTTTCATCAAGGTAGTTATTTGGAATGAGGGATTCCACATCTTCAAAAGTTAAATCAAGATGAGTAACACGACCAAAGTAATCCTTTTTATCTTGGTTATCAATGGATTTGAATTGAGGGTACAGGGTGAGTGGTAGATCCGGGTAGTCAGACAGCAAGATACACCCTTTTTCAATCACCCTCACAGTCACAGCTTCTATAAGAATTGATAATATTTTGTTTAATTATTATATTTATTTTTGATATTTCCTCATTTTCTTTTCTGCATATGTACCAGCAAATAAAGGCAGGAGTTGGCCAATAAGATCATTAGGATGAATCAACATTTTCATGTCCGACTCTCCTTCTAACTCTTTCCCCTTTTTTACAATGAATGATAGTAGATGTTGTGTAACTTTATTGGCCAAATGTTGGTTCCATTCCGAACAAACCCTTTCATTATCCTTCTGATGCAGAAACTCTTGCAATTCGGCTGACAAAACTACTTTTGATTTCCCTGCAGCCAAAACCATACATAAAATTAACGATAAGCTTGTTAGTCCGTATATTATACGTAACCTCAGTGTACAATGTTTACCATCCGCTGTTCCTAAATCCCATTTCAAATCTTCTATTTTCTGCATTTCCGAAACGGGTGAGGGACGTTTTTTCACAAGGGCTGACTGAACCTTTGCTTCTACTTGACTGTAATTTGATTGAGCCGGCCTGGACGCTCTTGGTAGTACGTCTCGTGGTGGTATTATTTCCTTACTTTTGTATTGTCTTTTAGTTTTAATTCCTACCTTTTCCATCATTGCCTTTGCGTCGTGCGCATTTTTAAAATCGTGCCTAGAGTTGACAGTATGTTTCCCTCTTCCTCCCGGGCCAGATGTCTCCTTTTTAACATTTACGGCCTTGCTTGACTTCAATAATTTTGTCCAATTCTTTAAATTCTTTAGCTCAACGATCTTTATTTGTGCGTCTGACATGGACATTCTAAAAATTATAAATATGTTTTAATTTTCAAACTTATTTAATGCATAATTCCGATGGAGCTTACAAATTCACTCTATCTGGAAGGTCATCGGCTAATGTCATTAAATCTTTAACATGAACAAAGTCAATGTAGTTATCTTTCGTTTTTGGCATAGGTCTCTGAGCCTTCCAGTTTAAAGGGTATGAGAGGGAGTCGTGAGTTGTTATGTTGAGTTGATTGTCAAGCATCGTCTTCTCATTTACCGTCAACAGCACTTTTCGCTCAAGTTTCATGCTAGTGAAGTACCTTTGAATTAAATATATAGTTGTAATACTTTTAAGAAATCGTAATAATTATAATGTATTTTATAATATCGTACTGTTGTCCATAGTTGATTGTTATCCATTCATCTTCTTTCACTGCCTTTATAGTGACCAATATTGGATAAACGGAATTACAAGTTGGAACCTACAATTACAAGAAAAGTGATATATAATAACTGATATATAGTTAATACCAATAAGTTGTTCATTTTAATATTCTAATTGTAATCTAACATAGGCAATTTTTGCATTTGCAAGATTATCATTTCCTGGATCATTGGCAAATGAGGTCATATCTCCGTGAGTGCTTGCATCAACATAGACTGGGGACATCTGGTTATCTTCCCATTTCGTTCCAGGTAGTGACTTGATAAACTCGATTGGAATTTGGGCAAAATATGAAGGATCTATGTCAACATTTCCCGTTTTTTCGCATACAACATCTCCAGTGTATATGCCCAATACGGTCCATTTGGGAATGGGATGTCCAGCCCGCAGACCCAGCATATTTTTTAGACCATCGTCTTGTTTAATCCTTAACGTACACACATAAAGTCCTTGTCCGTAACCGTCGCGTACAGTGGTTTCAGTGCAGGTACGCTCATGGTAACTTTGAATAGGAATATTTTTATATTCAGAAAACCATGTTTATCACCACCTTTTTGTTCTCAACCTCAAAGTTAGTAAAACTAATTAGAAAAGCTACAAGGGTTAGTCAGGGGAGAAGAAGGTATGGTGAAAGGCCTTGGAATATCTTATGTGGATCTCTCCGGCTATTACAATAATACAGTTAAATGAATGTTTCACCATTCATGGGAGGTGAAGTAACATTGACAGCTTCTGCTGTTACAATTTGTATTATACTCATCACATATACAGCACGGCCGATTGGAACTTATGTGGTAAATGATTGAATTTTTCAGTCGATAAGGTCCGATCCCCTCCCAGTTTATTTGGCCGCTTGGATCCCATCCTTCTGCTAGTTTTATTATGATAACCCTCCTTGTGTCAAAATCGTCGTGTAGGAAAAAGTTTTGATGGGCATGGCTATCCTCTTTCTCAGATACTACTGATAATGGAATGCATCCCTTTACATTGATTAGATAATCTCTCTTCACATCGTCTATATAGGTCTGGAAAGGGCCTATATTGTGTGAATTAGTGAATTTTTAACTCAGTATAGCTCTGTTGTAAATATAAGGGACGGATAATATTTACTTTTTTGCTGTTGTGCATGGAACTCAATGTTTGACTCAACGTCAATGTTCATTTTGAATGAACTGATAAACCGAGTGATTTGAAAATGTTAAAATTCTAGTATAATGAGTAAACTTAATAATTTTGGGATTTAGAAGCAAATAAAAATTACCCTCAACATTTTTGAACACATTTGTTTTATGAACGTATGCATTATATTATGAAGTTGTGTCCTAGTTACAGTAAAGCATATTCTTCATGTCATTATTATGTATATAATTATCATTACAAATTCCTTTGAAAGAATTAACTGAACAAGCTTGCAGTTTTGTTAATTATGATATTTATAAGCAATTAGATTTTGAAAACGCTGGCCTACTTGCCATACTAAAAAGCTAATAACATTACTCAACGCAAACAAATATAAAACATTAGTTTTATTATAAATAATACTTTTTTTGCAGTTCCAAAATGTGTTCGATTACCAAGTTTCCATTAAAAGTTTTTAAAAGTGTTTATTCTTGAGGGGGTGTAGAGTGTCTGTCCCGTAGCTCTGGCAGCTCCGCGTATCCTATGACATAAATCAGAATAGTTACTAAATTTTCATTAAATAGATTACTTAATTAGACAAATTACCTAATATTTCTCTGAGAATATTAGTTCGGATCCGAGTGGGGTCATTATCAACTTGAATATCGTTTGGATTTACTAGATCTTCGGCAAATGCCAAACAGAATGGGCCACAGCTGTGTCCATCGTTCTGTATTAAATTATCATTCCGAATACATGTAGCACTGTTGGGCCATTCTGATCCGTTGGTCTCGTTCCAATCTTCATCGGTGATATCAAATGATGCTTTGACTATATCTGTCAGGCGACTGATCTGTTGAATGAAATTTTGTCTCCTTTGTTCCCCCAGGGTTCGGGTTGGTTGTTTCGGGTCATAAATTCGAATTTTCAAATCAGATGGTGTTATGATAGCAAGAGTCCAGTGGTTGTTATTTTCGAGGATTGGAACCAAAATCCCTCTTGTTTGTCCCTATTAAATAATGTCATTATTTAGCATAATGTTTTTTATACATTGCTTACACGGTGTTGGTCTATAATTTCTTACCATGTTTCGCATACGCGTAATGATCCCTTTGTGATTTTCGTCGTTCTCTGTCCAGCCATTTTGAAGACTGTGAGCCAAAACCGCATACTCAAAATGATTCACTGGTTGCAAATCATTGGTTTCCAACTGGCTCTGAGCCGCAATTCGACCCAGAACACCATCCATGATCTATTATTCATAATGAGTTTTTTAAATTTAACTTTTTTTCTCCTACTTTACATTCAGTTCAATGCAATATAAATGTTATATTTACATACGTTTATGGACAACCATTGCTTGGGACGCAATGTGAAGAGGTCAAAGTAGTGTAGCGTGGATCCATGATAGTTTCCGAATAACAACGAGCCTTTCTTATTACAGATCTAAAACAAATCAATCATTTACTTGATTGCTCTGTAATGTATTTAAAATTATTAAAAACAAAACGTCTCTATTACGCGAGTAAAAATTGTATTTTTCAACTCCTTGGGTAGACTGTTGGTGGTAATGACAGGATCCTTTTTGGTTCCATGGACTACATAACTTGGAAAAGCCTTTAACTGTGCCAATGTGTATGGGAAAGGAGGGCCAAGGAAGGGTCTTGTTTTATTGTCTATTGAGACAAACACAATATTGAAATGAAACAATAAGAAGAAAGATACATATATTCAATATATTAAATTATTCAATTAACTTACCTTGAATTAATTTCGTCAAACTGTCCAGTAGGATGGTTGGATTAACCATTTGAATTTCATCTGAGAGTTTCGAGTATACATTTACGCCTGTCTTTGTCTGTTTAGAACTTCCTCCTTCTTCGAGTTCTCTTTTCGTACGGAACAGGGCCTGTCCTATGTAGGCGCTTACAAAATTTAAAACCTCGTCGTTGAAGGCAAGAATTTCTTTTCGTTGTTTCGATGTTGGGTTGGTTAAGCTATTGTAGAATGACAAACTTTCTTGGGCTGCAGCAGGTAGCGGCTTGGCATTACCTATTAATTATGAATTAGCTATCAAATCCATTATTAGAAATCAAATTATTTGGTTACCATTCTCCAGTGTTAGCCTCCATGGATTTCCTTCCCAAGCCTTGTTTATAGGGGACCATTCAGTAAAATTTGCTAACGATGTTTGGAAATATCGTGCTATGTTGATTCTGGTTTTGGCTTCTGTCCGTCTTTTTAGTATGCTTGGCTCAGACTTGTTGTTCTTGTTATCCTTGTTGGCGGTTGGGATGGTTGGGATAGGGATTGGTCGTTTACTGGAATGAGGGATTGGTCTTTTTCCAGACGTTTCTGATGGCTCCTTCCCAGTACCTTTCTTGCCCTATAATAATAATAAAATAATATTAGTATGTGATGAAAATTAACTTTCACTTTATTATATTATGCTGAAATGTACCTTGTCGGCTTCCTTCCCTTCTCTAGTTTCTCCAATATTCCAAAGACTTTTGGATTTTGCTTTTGTGGACTGAAGAGGGGCATTTATGTTAGATGAAGGGCCTGACGTTGCCCAACTTTCTTTTACTTTGGACTGGACGTGCCGGAATTTAGTTTTAGACTTCTCCTTGATGACCTATAGATCAAACAATATAGCTTATAATCTGTATATAGAAGTTCTTGCATTATAATTCATTTTACTTTTACCTCGGTTGGCGTAGGGTTGGTCTTTTCTTGCTGATTTAAATTTTTTGTCGATTTTGACCGGTCTCTCTTTTGCAACTCACTGGCCGGCTCCTCGAGGATATTGCCTAGGCTTTTTGAAGTATTCTTTGACTTTGTTAAGGAAGTTAATGAACTTCTACTACTGGCAATAGAAGCATTGATGGAGGAGTTTGTGCTCGATATAAAACTGGAACTTGGTTTTGGTATTAGACTTGGCCTACATTATTATTAAATTGAAATTAATGATTTCCATCTCTAGACTTTTTTTATGAAAAAATTGGGGATGGAAAGTACCGTTCGATCAGCATAAGATGTTCCGTTCCAGCCGGACGTGCCCATGAATATTGATTTTCAGCCGCCAGGTTACCAATTGTAATAATGCCAATATCTCTGTCCTTTGGGAACTTGGTGTCTCTATTAATTTAAATCATGTTATGATAATATTTTATACATTATGACTGTACTTATAGAATTATACTTATACTTACGCATTGTCCTCGTAATAGATTAGCCAATCATCTTCTTGGATATCTTTAATAGCTTTCACAACGTACATGGTAGTGTTGCATGTGCAGATCTGATCATTAATATTTCAAAATTATTAAAGTTTAGACAAAATTTACAAAATGACAGTTTAGACGTTGAGCCTATTACCTGAAAGATGATGCAGTTGGCATTCTTTTCTTTGCCCGGACTAAGAAAATTCATTATTCCACCACATTTTCTACTATCCACAGCCGCATATGGACGATGTTTCGCATCCTTTTTTAGCTTTAGAACATCCGTTTCAAAGAACATTACATAGTCGTCGTTTAGTGGTCTTTTGGATATAACGTCTCCTGTGTAAATCCACATGATGGTCCCATTCTTTACGGGGTGGCCCGCTTTTATCCCGACTTTTTCTAGTTTTCCAAAGGATGGGGCTAAATATAGGCCAGGAAAGGTCGCCTTTCGCACCGTAGTATTCTCACAATCCCGTTCGTGATAACTATAAAATAGTAATAATAAATAGCATAATTTTTTGCCGATTTTTTCTCTGTAAAAAGACAGTTAGTAAACGTACCATTCGAACGGGATTTTAAAGTCAGTTGTTATATGACTATTCATACATGCACATCCCGTATTTGAGCATCCACTGCATTGACAACAGTCAGTCCCTTCCTGCACATGGTTGGTCACCTGTTCTGCCAATTCAAATGCAACATCCCTGCTCCAGACCAATTTATTGGAAAGCTTCCATCCTTTTCGGATCTTATTCACTATATACGCTATTGGTTCTGGATTGTTGAGTATAAACAAGTTGTCATAAGCCGAATCGCCAGTGACGTCCATTATCGTAGCCAAAGTCTTACAGTTCTTCCGAAGCAAGATGTCCTTTATGTGGGTAGGGATAACCGGCTCAAGCGGTCCTAAGTCAAATCCATTAGTTATTAGTATAGGGAAAGTATGCGTATAGGCTAGAGTTATAATTTCAGTGAAAAGAAGATTTTACCATTATTCGGTGCATTGGGTACGACAAGTCGGCCACCACTTCCTGCGTTGACTGTTCCACTCTTTCCTCGAATTGACATGATGTAGAATTTGTTATGGGGGTTTTTTTCAGCAAGTGTAAATGACACGTATAAATTTTGATCCAAATAATACTGATTTGAAATAAAAAAATTTTGCCCTGGGCATAGGGTTGAATTACAAATTTCATTCCGGGTCTTGAATTTTTTTTTACAAGTTTGTTTTCTACTTTTTTTATTACCATGGTTACAATAAAAAAAATATTTTTTTGAATTTTTTTTTTGATTTTTTTTGGAACTTTTTTGATTCCTTGTAGAATTCCTCGGTATGTTTTTGTCTTACCTTATGCTAAATTGTATATAAAAAAAATAAAACTTTAGTGTTCATGCCCAAATTACTTTATTTTCATGCCCAAGTACAAATGTAAAAATCATTTAAGAGAGTTATTGTTCCATATCATCATCTTCAGATGATGATGATATCATTTCAAAGTCTCCGGTTCGGTGGTTGATGAGATCCTTAAGGTAGCGAGTCCGCAGATCCAACATATTGAGTTCCGTTCGATTGGCAATAAAGTCTGGTCTTTGAAGGAAATGTTCTACAAATGCCAAACAGAGAAAGCCGCAGCTTTGGCCGTCCGTCTGGCGTGGTATCCTTGTATCTTGGATAAACTGTCTTTCAATTTTCCAGTCTTTAGTCTCGTAGACGTGT
Organism: Hydroisotoma schaefferi; assembly: GCA_034682405.1. Taxonomy (NCBI): domain Eukaryota; kingdom Metazoa; phylum Arthropoda; class Collembola; order Entomobryomorpha; family Isotomidae; genus Hydroisotoma; species Hydroisotoma schaefferi. The sequence goes on along the minus strand of JAQFZX010000970.1, from coordinate 28,705 downwards.
TCGAATAGTTTCTTGAGTCCATTAACATGATGAAATATTTCTTGTCTTTCTGCCAAAGGGGTGGTTGGTTGGAAGGGGTCGAATATTTCAATAGTTTGTTGGAATCGATGACAAATGGCCACATTCCAGTGCCCTTCTGGTTGTCCCAATAGTATTGGTACAATGACCCAATGTTCGTTCCCCTATAAATTACATAAACTTATTAAAATCACATAATATTATATTTTTATTACGTTTTGTAAAAACTTACAATGCCTTCAAGTTCAGCTATAGCATCCGTAGCATCGCGTAAATCATGTTTCTGTTCATGCATGTATGTAATCAAATGTACATAACGTAAAAGTATTGCAGGCTTTTGTACACTCTGTTGGATAAAAAGTTGAATAAGGGGATCCATAACCTATAATTCATAAAAAATAAGCATAAATTATTAGAAATTCCATCCATCTGTCCATTTGTTTTTATTGATTTATTAAAAAGTTACTTTTTCATCAAGGTAGTTATTTGGAATGAGGGATTCCACATCTTCAAAAGTTAAATCAAGATGAGTAACACGACCAAAGTAATCCTTTTTATCTTGGTTATCAATGGATTTGAATTGAGGGTACAGGGTGAGTGGTAGATCCGGGTAGTCAGACAGCAAGATACACCCTTTTTCAATCACCCTCACAGTCACAGCTTCTATAAGAATTGATAATATTTTGTTTAATTATTATATTTATTTTTGATATTTCCTCATTTTCTTTTCTGCATATGTACCAGCAAATAAAGGCAGGAGTTGGCCAATAAGATCATTAGGATGAATCAACATTTTCATGTCCGACTCTCCTTCTAACTCTTTCCCCTTTTTTACAATGAATGATAGTAGATGTTGTGTAACTTTATTGGCCAAATGTTGGTTCCATTCCGAACAAACCCTTTCATTATCCTTCTGATGCAGAAACTCTTGCAATTCGGCTGACAAAACTACTTTTGATTTCCCTGCAGCCAAAACCATACATAAAATTAACGATAAGCTTGTTAGTCCGTATATTATACGTAACCTCAGTGTACAATGTTTACCATCCGCTGTTCCTAAATCCCATTTCAAATCTTCTATTTTCTGCATTTCCGAAACGGGTGAGGGACGTTTTTTGATGGACTCTTCTTGAGGTAGACTAGATTTACCAAATAGCTCATTCTGGCGCCTCCCCCCAGACGTACGCTGTTGTAGAATCTCTGTCTCAGCTTGGCGGATCGAAATACTACGTGCATATTAATGGAGTTTCATTATAATTGGATTTTATAGTCATACGAAAAATTCCTCTCTTAACACTTACGGATTAGCTCTATCTGGAAGGTCGTCAGCAACTATTATTAGATCCTTAATATGTACATTATCCATATATAGAGCCGGAGTCATAGTCTCGGGCGGTCGAGCCGTTTTCCATTCCTTTGGAGGTTTGAAACCCGTATTGGGCCGAAGTTGTAACTCCCTGTCAATTTTCTCCTTCTGTGACTTCGTCAACAATACCCTCTTTTTACTATTCACGCACTTCCAATAACTGGACATTAAATGAATATATTAAAAGTTGAAAGGTTTAAGAAATATTTAATATTTGCTGTTGATAATTACTTACCCATCTCCGTAATCCAACTGAATCCAGTCCCCTTCTTTAATATCAGCCTTCGTTGTTATTGCATTATAGACAGAATTACACGTTTTCACCTTTACCAATAGATTATTTATTATAAGGTTAAATTAAATTGTTTAATGATGCCTTAGGCAGTATGATATTAATTACTGGGATGATTTGGACATTAGCAAGACGATAGTTTCCGGGATCATTAGGAAATGACATGAGGCCACCATTCGTTGCATCAACGTAGAGCGGAGATTTTTGGCCCTTCTTCCATTTATCACCCGGTCTAGATTTTATAGTCTCTAAAGGAATATCCATAAAATATGAACAGTCGACACCAACTGGAAGGTCATCCTCATTTACCACGACACCCGTATAAATTCCTATGACAGTATCTTTGGGAATGTCATGCCCCGCCACTAGACCCAACACATTCTGAAGGGGTTCCTCATCCAAACACATGGCACACACATATACTCCGGGTCCATTCCCTTCCCTTACCTGAGTTAATAAGCATCTATCCTTATGGTAGCTACATAATGGGAACCAAATCTTTAACTGCAATCCAAAATTATTAACATGTAGTTTATATCACGCTACTAGCCAACAACCATTCGACATCTATGGATTCATTTGATCCACAGAAACAGTCATCAATGCAATTTCCATTGCATTTGCAACATGGTCGCTCCTTATTCATATGATACAATACGGAAGCTTTGAGTCGAAATTTTCCAATCCCTGCCCAATTTATTTTCCCTGTAGGGTTCCAACCCCCATCAAGTCTACATTTCAATATCCGTCTCGTCTTTTGATCGTTGTGAAAGAAAAAATTTTGATGACAGAAGTTGTCAACGTCTCCGCTAAGGTCAGTCAGAGGGACACAATTTTTCTCTTGCAATAGAAAGTCTTTGATCTTTGAATGCATATACGTTTGATATGGACCTGAATCAATTTATAAAGCTTGCATGAACAGATTATATGCAGAAGTAAGTAAATGAAACTATAGGGTATGTACTCGTCTGGTCCTGCATATTGAATGTTGTCCCGGATGAACTCATGATTTTATAATGTAAACTATCAATTTGGGTCCAGGCAAATATAATAAATAGATGAAATAAATTTGGATTTCATGGTGGAAACCATTTTTTATTATTAGTTTTATATTGCGATAACCATAGCATTGGTATATTTATCAAATGAAATTTATACTCAGCATTTTACCCAAAAATTATAATCCAATGAAATGTATTCTATGACTAAGCATTCAAAGTTCTTTGCAAATGGATCATCTAGCAAAGAATTACAATTTTTTAAAGGCCGACTGGCATATTTACTTCAAACGAACCCCAACTGCGTGCAACGATAGATAAACAGCTACTACTTGACATTAAGATAAGTAACATTAGTTATTATTTACAATGTCGCCATCATTATGACGTTTCGATTGTTAAAAAAGCATACCTCTTGCATGCTAGTCCCATTTACATGTCATGCGCTCTGTGCATTCTTTTTATTTGAATCCAGAATGAGTAAAATCTGTCAGGGAATTACTGTAGTTGGGTTATTTATGTATGACGTTTCATGAGTTCTTGTAATTGTCTATGACAAGGGTTAAAATGAAGAACTTTCAGTCTTTAAAAAGATCGGAAGAAAAGGATTTTTTGAGACCTGAATGAACAAATGAGATTAAAATTCTGGTCTGTATCCCAAGGGCCGACGAAAATTATTACTGACCATTATGGAATACGATTTCTCATCAGAACGTCATATCCCCTTCTTTTAATATGCTTCTTATCAACATGAAAATTAAAGTGATTGTTAATTTTTAAAACCGTATGCGGATAAATTAAAACTTACGTGAAGTTTTTTTAACCCTTCTTACAAATATTATTTATTCTCCACAATATAGTTTCCTACCAAAAGATATAACCAAAAAGTATAAAGATAAAACCCAGACGTTGAGCATTATAAGCGTTTAAGAAGTTACACCTTTAGAAGATAGGCACTTATTTACATGTTTTGTTAAGGAATTCCTGGTGATATAGACTTTAGAGCAGTAAGGACAATATCTTTTGAGTCTTGAATGCGTATCTTGGTGAACTTTCCAACTCTGATAAATGGTGTAAGTTTTTTTGCACAACGAACAAGGATATATTTTTACTTTCGTACTTTTGTTCGCCTACAATTATTCAAAAGGAAAACTCAAACGAATATGTTCTCATACTACAAAAGAACTGAAAGGTTGTGAATTTTTTACCTCTATATGACTCCTTGTTTGAAAATCATCGTAGTTTGAGAGATTTTCATTTAAACTCTTCTTTTCGTTGGCAAGAGTAGCTTCATGTGTCCTTAGGTCCGCTTCTCTACTCTTCCACTTGGCCAGATCCTAAAACAATGAAAGAGATGTAACATAATGTGCTTACTGTCCTTTCAGAAGTATTGTAGAATAGATATAAAAATTTTTCAACTTCATTGTGGGATTGAAATCGTTCATCACAGCGATTACACAGCCAGTCTTTATTCTTTTTTTCTTCTGTTCCAATAAGTGCTACAAAATTCAGAATACCAATAATTGTAAAAAACAGAGCATTCATAAAAGCTTACTTTTGTGTACTGCAATTCTACACTTAAATCGGAAATAGATGGAATGGAACCTTGGTTTTGGTATTTCTTGTCGACTGGCAGACGGAACAACATTTAACGAACTCATAATTATGTGAAATAAAAAAAAATCCTACATGCGACTAGTTTCTGTACGTAGAGATCTTGCACAGATGGTTGGTTTAAGGTCACTGGGATATCTGTTGTAACAAAACGACTCATATCCAAGCTTACTGTGTTATTCCTGTCAGAAAAATACGGGTATGATATACGGAAAAGTTATTGTAACTTAACTTTAATTTAGTTTAAGTAAAGATCGTTGAGAAAAAATCAAAATAAGTTACGTTGAAAAACATGGACAAGTGTGTCCTCCCCAATCTCGTCCAATCGGTATCCAACTTTTTGTAGCAAAATTCACTGCTTCCGCGCAATTAAATCCTATACAATAATTATTACATATTTAATAAATGAATTTATGTACTTCTCCTTTCCTCAAGTAATTGAATTCTTAAAAGGCCATTTAAATTGTTAATATTGTGTACAAAAAATATACCTTCGTTGTAGCCCCAGTGATACGCCTTTGGGAATGTTATGACGAAGTCCCTTGGCCTTTGTTAAACCTGATTATATTTATTACTGTTATGCATATTTTATAATTACTTTGTAATTATTTTAGCCTTTAATGGAGGAATATTTCAGTTACTTTATAAACTGGTATATTTCGTTGAATTAAGAGGTTTGGATGCCAGAACAACTTCTTTTGAAGCAGAACCTGACTGCACTTTCCTCGCTCTGTTGCAGTGAACCGTTCCAAGGCAAAGTTGTCTATGTTCTCTTTGTTTTCCGACCCAGAAAAAAACCTAATAACACAATGGAATGAATTTAACAATTATTTTATTCTTAAATTAAACTTTTGTTAAGCTTGGGGTACCAGTTTTTATTTGCACCAAAATGCAGGAAACTTATGCTGTTTAAATAATTATCTTCAATGTGAATTGGAAACGTGGATCCGAAGGATCCGAAGTAAAGATAAGAGGACGTAATCCCTGTTATACTTGGATGTTTTCTTAAAATTGTTTGAAGATTATTTAAATTCCACGAAGTGTCCTCATTGAAAAGGGACATCGCTTGGTCAGATCCGTAAACCCTAGTGATTTTACTATTCAACGATGACCAGTACTTCTCATTGATCATCTCATGGGAAGAATATAGTCTAAAAAATAATTTAAAAAATTGAAATCCTGCAAAGGTGTAGTGTTGGATCTCACACTTTAAAAAAATTAGCACTTACAATGAAGGTTGTCCGAATTCTCTTCGGAAATCTTGAACCGTAAACTTTGGATTTTTTTTAAATCTATCTGGAATACTTTGCACAACAGAGAAGAGCCCATTTCGGTTATATTTCGAGAATTTCTGATTGATATATGTTATGTCCATCATTTCAACTTCAGCGTAGCTACAAAATTTAAAATTATGATATAAATATTGTTAATATGTATTCATATATCATGATATAGCATTGCTAGAACTTACTCTTTACTCCTAGCAGTAAACTCTAGAGGGGGTCGTACAATAACTGCACCGTAGTGAGAAAGCCCAAACAAATCCAAACCTTCTACAAAACTTTCGAAATTTTTAAACGCTTCCCATTTCGGTTGTAATATTGGCACATGCTCAATCCCTCCAATAGACTGTAATCAGACATTAACAGCTACATTTCTAATTTCTAATTATACATACTTTTATAATATATTAGTATTTTGTATGTATGACAGTTACTCACCAACAGCGATTTTGTGTCCATCTTCACCTGCTTTGTCTTGTAGTAAATAAAATACATAATATAGAAAATGGGGGGATAAGCCAGTTTGAAAGATTCCGGAGAGGCTTGACGATAATATAAGAGCAAATTGGTTTGAAAAACAAATATAAAAACAACTACGTCTGTGATATTTGTATGAGGGATGACGGACTATATATTGCGGGACACAAAACGGCCTCATATAATACTTTGGAATTTTTGAGAATGTTAATATAGTCTTTTTGGTCAACGTAGACGTAATATATACACTTCAGGTTCAGAGGAATTTTGGTTTGGTAAAATTATTAAGCATTATGTAAATACAGAAACGTATTTCATAATTGTAATAAATCGGCTCATACCATGTTGTTTCGTTATATTTATGCAAACCAAACGAACCTTATCTCTTATTCTAATACTGCCTACTGTCTGTTCAGTCGATGTAGTAATAATTAAATTGACACAGGATAGACCGATTGAGATTCAGAAACATGACATATTATTTAAATTTTTTAAATTTAACTAGTTCCAATCTAATACTTAAATCGACGGGATTATAAGCGTTGCGGTCTCGTATGATCCCCATCTCATAATCGAAAAAGAAAGCTTTCTCAAATCCGTGAGCCGACATCTTATTAGATCCAGCCATCTTTGAAAAAAGGGAAAATTCAATGCGTCGGAGTTCACATGGAGTTTATATGTTTATTAGAGCTAGATTACTTCGAAAAATATAAATGATATAGTGTTGGGGTATTTTTAATAAATAACTTAATGTTTGGTGTACATAAAGACAAAATAAAAAGTCCAAAACATGTTCTGGAAACAAAAGTTAAAAATAAATAAAACAGTGTTTTTGAGATTTTTTGAGTTTCTGAAGTTTTTGTAGTTTTTTTGAGTTTTTCGAGAATTTAGAAGTTTTTGAGTTTTTTGTGACGATTTTATTTAATAAATCTACTTCGGCCGGGGTTTTGTTGAAGTTCAGATAGGATTTATTCGGAGTTCAGTTGGAGTTCACTCGGAGTTCAGATGGGGTTTTTTTATTTTTTGAGCTAGATTACTTCGAAAAATATAAATTTCAGTGGGTTGGGGTATTTTTTAATAAATAACTTAATAATTGGTGTACATAAAGACAAAATAAAAAGTCCAAAACATGTTCTGGAAACAAAAGTTAAAAATAAATAAAACAGTGTTTTTGAGATTTTTTGAGTTTTTTTGAGTTTCTGAAGTTTTTTGAGAATCTGTTTTTGGTGTACATTTATTTTCGTGGATTGAACATGGAACCTTGCATTTTCTGGCTGTTATCAGGGCCATAGGTCATAAAGGGGGAACTCATATCACATCGAATCCATAGACGGAAAGGAGGTTTGAGAATTGGGCAAACGGAGGAAGAAAGGGACTGTTATCTTTATACTGGGTTTCTTTCCGTATCTACTACCCGCCCAACTCACCTCTACAACAGAAGTTATGGCGTTCCAGGCTGAATAGTGGGCTTCCAAGGCGGGAATCATAAACTCTTTTTAACCCTTGTCTAACGTTGTAACGAACATTTAATATGGTGTAGCATTCAAATCGAACAACCCAAATTATGAATCGGTCATTTCAATTGGAGGTAAATTTTGTAAATAAAAAGTTAATACATTTAAATTATGTTGACAAAAGTTAAATATGTTCAAATCTAAAATTCTATACTTATTTTATGTTTAATTTGTAAACTTAACAGCAAGTAGCAGCAGAGAATATCGCTAGCGAGAATAAAACGGCCTCTGTTGGAAGTTTGGAAAGTCAACCTCAAATTAAAAGTGCTAAAATCAGTCTTGCATCTGCGAATAATATTGTTATTGCCAAGATATCCTCTCCGGATCATGCAAAACGAGTAGAGTATTATGATTCAGAGTGGTCATCAGACATGATTGATTGGTGCGTTGGATTTGAGGAAGAAGGAAAAAACTCACAAGTTCTCAGTAAACGGAAGACGGATAAAAGTCAAGAAACGTAGTCAACTGGGTCCAATCTAATTATATTCTGTTTATTGTCTCTTTTTCTTTTAACACCGATTTCGGTGTCAATATTTTCTCAACCGATTTGTTTACTTCTGGTGGAATGGATTTGTTTGTAAAAAAACCGAGATCCCATTGGAGTGTACGTATATTTAAAGCAGTAGTTATTATATTACATATAATAATTTTTTTTGTCATGTAGTCTATTGTCTTTAATTAGAATGGAGAGCGGATTAATTTTACATGGACGGTCAAAGGGGTTTCATTTCTACGATCTGGTTCATTTGTGAGATCTCCGGTGTATCACCCTCATGGAAGCAGCATTCATTTATGGTATGAGTCCTCGGTACAATTTGTTATTGTAAATGCATAATGGTATTGATGGTATGCATTTTTTGAAACAGTTCATTTAAACTTACGCGTGAAACTGGGTATGATGGAGAAGATTATCTGTCGTTTGATTTAAATGTATCACGTCATGATCTTTATCAACTGTATTCAAGATATATACAGGTTGAGTTGGATTTGGAGGTAGTTGGTGCGGATGGGTCGGTTTGTATAAGACGAGGTATGTCCGTAAACTACAAGTTACGGTATTTAACATTTGGATCCGGATTTGTATGCATTTTGTATGACTGTAGATGCTGTAGTGTCTGCGTATTGGCCGGAAAGCAGTACCATCATCCGAAATTTTGTAACAATGCGTGAACTTGATGCCAATATTCTTACTCCTGCTGGGGTTTTGATACTGAGGGTCAGAGGTCAAATTATTGGTCCCTTTTGGAAATCCCGAGAATTGCGAGATAAAATTGAATCTAGGACTTCTTTCAAGACTTTACGGGATAAATTAGGAAAAATAACATTGGCTCATGATCTTATGAGGATGGCACGGTCATTGGATTTTGCTGATTCAACGTTAATTACTCGTACTCGTAGCTTCAGTGTACACAAATCCATTCTAGGAGGTAATGTTACGCGTGTTTTATTTTCAATAATGTTTGTCATTGAAATAAGTTTGTTATATTTAGCTAGGAGCAGCGTCTTCAATGCCATGTTTAAGACGGACATGATCGAGCGAAGTTCAAATAGTGTGACAATTCCGGATTTTGATGCCGAAACTGTAGCCTCTATGCTAAATTATGCCTATCGAGGCACCGCCGAATGTATTGGAAACATCGCAATAGATGTGCTCCTGCTAGCAGATAAGTATGACATGCAGAGTTTGAAGACAGAATGTGAACTGACTATGTGTCGTTATTTGACTGTTGAAAACGCCGCTGAAGTGGCTTATACTGCCAGTTTGTGCAAAGCTGACTTGTTAATGTACAGAGTCCTAGGGTTTATCGCTAGGTAATCTTCATGGGCTAAAATGCATTCTATTTCAGGCAGCATGTTTTAAGATGTATTGTGATTTTGCAGAAACCGATTTGACGTTGAAAACTCAGACACGTTTCAAACTTTTGTTAAAATGAAATTACCATTTTTAATTGAGATATACGAGAGTGCTCCTTTGGAAGTTTATGACGGTTCACCGCAGGAACAAACTTAAGCCTTTTTGTTTTGGTTCTACATTATTATTATCCTCTATGAAGTTTTAACATCAACATGTACACTCATACATTCTTTAATTTAGTTTTCATCAAGAAATTAACTAGAATAAGACTATTAAGGTAACATTCAAGTGTAATTAAAATTGACAAACTTTTAACTGGACCATCGGATGATACTTGATGCTAATATTTGTTAAATTACAATTAATAATATTCAATACATTTAGAAACAGTAGGAGTAAAAATGTGAAATTGAAAGTATTTCTAAATTTCCTTTTTTGAAGTTATTGATCTTTCTTTATAAACTGCAAATGTTCTCTGTATAAAATAAAAATGCATAAATATAGATTATGTATCAAAGTATGAATATTACTATTATCAGCTTACCTTATTTCCTGCGGCTTCAACATTTTTAGCCGGTTTAAGGCTTATGTAACCACAGCGTCCGTGTGTCCGTCTGTCGGTGGGTCTGTCTGGGTCCACGATAACTCAAGTACGGGTTAAGCTAGGTTCCCAAAATTTGGTATGTGCATTGTATAGGTAAACAGAAAGAGCCCTATTGAATTTTGTGACAATCGGACAAAGTATTGATACCCATACAGGTTAAGCCAATTCCATGGGTAAGAATCTATATAACTCAAGTATGGGTTAAGCTAGATCCCCCAAATTTGGTATGTGCATTGTCTAGGTTAACAAAAAGCGCCTTATTGAATTTTTTGTTACAATCGGACGAAGTATTGATACCCATGCGAGTCAAGCCAACTCCTACGGGTAAAATTCTCAAGAACTCATTTTTGGAGGTTGTTTAAAAATTGGGCAATTTAAAGTAATTATTCTCGAGTCTACAAGTTTTACAGCCCGTGAGAGTAAAAAATTTTCAAGTCCTCAAACCCCTGAAAAACTACATTTCTACACATTTAAAAGTTAGAAATTCTAACCATTTATTTATAAAAGATATGCATGCATTACAAATTTATGGTTAGTTATAAATGCAAGGAGCTGGAAGAAGTGACGCGTAAAAGGGGTGTGGGGGCTTTACCCCCACCACCTTTTCAGAAAATCCTAGGAAGTAAGGCTTAGACAGGCTCGGCTAGCTGTTCGGAGGAGGTTTTCGTATAATGTTTTACTCAATGAGAAATATTAGAATGATTTTTTATGGCAAAGTTTTTAGCTGTCTTGACGTTGCATTCCCCATTTATTCTATACCAATCGATAATATTGACTTTTTCTTGTGGTGACTTGTACTCTCTTTTTCTTTTCCGATCTTGTTTTACCGATATTGTAGTTAGTGTTTACATTTATAACTATTTAATGATACATGGTGGTTTTATATCATTATTTGTTTATAAATTTGCCTTTATCATCTCTATTTGGTAGATCCATCAGTTGAGGCCTGTTAATATCTTTGATTTTGTTTAGATTTGTTGTCAAATCAGCATTACTGGTTTCTAGTTGTTTATTCCATGCCACTTGTTCTGCTTTTTGTCGAGTAAGTTCTTCTATGCTAGTTTCCAAATCAAACGTCTTCTTCTTGTTGTCGTTTAGTGTTTGTTGTAATATGTTCACTTGGAGGTTTGTTGTAGATAGTTCTTCATGCATCTTTTGAATCGTATCATCAAATTTTAATCTCTTCTCCTTTTCATTAAGACTTCTTTGTGCAAGTTCTTCTCTTAAATGTTTTATGTGTCCTGTACTTAGTTCTTTAATTTTTAATTTTAAAACTTAGTTTTCAAAGTCTTCTTCCCATCTTATGATGTCCAATTTTGTGTACATATTTCTAAGTCGCACCATCAACCATTCCATATTATCAGTATTTTAGGAAGATTTCTCTTCTTGAATAAGCATCTTTGTCTGCAAAAACGTCTTCTTATCTTCTGTTATATTGTAATTATTATAACCATTATCCTCATGTTCATTGTTGAAAATATGAATTAGTTCTGATGCGTACGTCTTTTCGTTTCCTCTTTTTTAACCGCCGTCCATTTACCTTCATCATAACTCGCACGTAGTATTGGGTCCAATAGAAGGCTTTTCGCTTTCAACCCGCGTCTAATCTACAAATACATATTTATAACAGTGGTTTCAGCTTTCAATAAAAACATTTGAGCTCACTCGGTCCGTTTCTTTATAATACTTTGTGTAAAACAATGTGAAAGCTTCTATAATTTGGGGTGGTACATTCTCTTGTTACATGCAGGGTTTTTAATAAGGGTCGTTTGAAGTGGTTTTACGTACGTCCATTTTCCCAGAAATATAGAAATGCTGAAAGATTCATATTTTGACGATGTTTGAATTTTAGTTTCATTCCTTGACCAAGTTTTGTGAAGTATAACGTTTTTAATGCAATCGGTTTTATAAAGGACGCATCGTCGTACGGTTTATTGATTAATTTTAAAGTGCAAATAGCTTTTATTTTTAACATCCAAACCGTATGCAACTTTTATTAGAACTTTCCGGCTTAAAAAAGCGGTTTTTCGATTATGAATGTTTCTGATATAGACAAACTGCCAGGAATTTTTTTTGTCAGGACCCAATAAGTTTTGCATATCTTCGATGGATAAACTGTAGAAGCTTTCTCTTAGCTTTTGAACACTTATTATACAGTTTGCACTTGTATAACGGCTTTAACATTTATTCAATATAGTTGATTATAAAGTCATTAGGGTAATACTGTTGCATTATACTAAGCTGTCTCAGTAGTTGTCACTTTCTTTAAATGTTGTTAATAGCCAGCAAAGAAATAATAATTTAAGAACAATTCCTTTTTCAAGTAACTCATCCCGCATATAAAATTCACTGTACAATATAGAAAGACGTATTTTCAGAATCATTTCATTTCATGTTAAGTTCTTCCTTTCTTCTAATTCCTGAGAGTAGGCATCTGCTAAATAATGGCGAACAGCACAAGGCTAAACTTTATATTAACATCTCCATCACGTTTTACCCGAATCTCAAAATACGTACCCCAATATTCTAAAGTACACCAAATGCAAACTTGATCCAGGTTAACAGTTTTTGAAATTTTAAGTTTTCGACATCAGAATTATCATTCAGCTTGAAGCTTTTATTACAATCCATATTAATTTTCAGAGATTGTACAGTGCCTTTAAATCTTATGTCAAATCTGCAGCATGTATGATTCCGTTTCACATATTACTTATTAGATTCCGCAAGTTAATTGAACCTTCGGGTTCAGCTTACATAATAATATTTGTCTGTCCTTCATTTTATTATTGAGTGATGGCAATGCGGATTAATCTATCATCGAAAAAAGGAATTACAAGTGGATCAAAAGTATTATTCTCATTCTTTTTTTTAATACTACGATATTGGGATGAGCCAGCGTGAATGAAACTTAAAGATTTCAGCTAGATTGTTTCGCAAAGAATGGCACAGAGAGGGCTGAGATATTTTGTTCTAACTACCTGTTTGGTTAATTAATGCAAAGACAAAATAAAAAAACCAATAAATGCTACTAGATTGATACAGTGTTAAGTAACTAATCAAGCTTACTTTGCACGAGGGTAACATTTTAATAAAAGAATAAAACTGACTCAATGATGAGAATAAGACGAATAGAAGTCAACTCGAATGGAGAGAGGTGTAGGACTAGAATCCAATTCCTTTATGCATAGCCTCAACCAAAAAAAAGAAACGGTTATCCTTAGGCTGTTAAGTAGCCACATAGTCTTGGGAAAGAATAACAATAAACGTTTTGTTGAAAAGCAGAAAAAATGCAACACACATTCCAATCCATTAAACTGGCATTCAATGATCCAAGATAAAACTTGAGCCAGTCTTTATCTATCACTTTCATAGCATACATGCTCCAGCTCTCCACTTTATTCCAAACCTAATAAATATTATTCTTCTACACAATATTTGTAATAATAGATTTTATACAGAATTGAAATCCCGAAGTTACACTTGATAACTCTTCAATAAAAATATTATGATGGAAATCTATGGACAAACGTGCGGGATCTGCTCTGAAGAATTCAGAAATCACAGAAATATATATGTACCTGGAGCCAAACGGTAACGAACGTAATTTATTTCTGATTTCCTTTCATTTAGTTATTTTTATTATATATATATATGATATCATAGTGGTGCTGAGGCGACACATTGCAATCATTTTTTGCATTTTAACTGTGCTAAAAAGTTGATTAAGACTAGAGTAACTCGGGAAGTGGATCTCATCATTGAGGGTCCTTTGTGTCCAATCTGCAAAACCGTATTTGACGTTCTGTTGCCCACTTCTTACCACAATGGTAAACAAGCATTAAATCCGAATTAGAATTAAATTTAATAAAGGCTTGGTGAATATATATGTATCTTTTTTTGTAGATGTCTTTGAGATTAACAGTACGTATGCAACAGGACATACAGTTAGGATTAGGTATATAGAGCACCGAGCAACACAGCCTTCTGAATTTGAGATAAAGAAGTACCAACAAAGGATGGCAACTGCTAATGAGGCTGAAAAGGATGAAATTTTAAAAATGTGGGAACGGCATCATGTGTCCACCTCCACAAAAGAAGTTATTAAATTCTTTGATGGTAAAATATGACAAATCAAATTATTACATTTCCACAATATTTTATTGTATGTTCAATATTTCACAAGGAATATTTCACTTTGTAGACCGAGTTGATATAAGAAGACTTGTCAATGGTTCAGTTAAAAACCCAGTCCCGTCCCAAGTCGTCTGGACCTTTAATAAAATGAATTGTGGAAATACCAGTGAGATAGTTACTTTAAGTAACATAAAGTAAAGTAGATTAGAATTACAACGTAAAATGTGTATCTTTTCAGTGGAAACTGATGAAGATGAAATAATACTAGGACAAGAAGCCTGGAAACAGTACATGAACCAAACGGAAGCGAAAGGTGACTGAAATACAAGCAAACAATAACACTTAAGTGGCATGTAGGTTATACATTCTATTTATGTTTTCAGTGGACAAATATGAATCGACATACAGTGACGAAGAAGATTTAATACCGAATCAAGAAGCGTGGAAAAACTCAAACAAATCAGAATCCATACCCAACAGTGAGCATAATATAAAATTAGTGTAAAATGTTATGTTTAAAAAAAAGGATTTAAAAAATGGCGTATACTAAGGAAATGATGCGTCAAGCATCGATGGCCAAAATTATGATGAAAGTAAATGTTTAACATTTTAATATAGATGAAGAAGATATGAAAGATGAAGAAGATAACACTGTTCAGTTGAATGAGAGAGGAATTTTAATACGTAAGCATACTCTGGACAGCGAAACATTAACCGTTATAAAAGAAGACAACACCTATCGGCAACCGTGGTTCTGCGAACATCCCACATGTGGTAACTATTGTAATTAAAGGCATTTTTAAATTATATGACTTCAATTTGTAGATTTAAATGTGTGGTAATAATCTGCTTTGCAGGAAGGAGCTTTGACTGTAAGAGCGTCTATTATACACATCGATTGACTCACACAACATCATTTATTTGCTTGACCTGTCAGAAGAACTATAATCGTGCATCAAATCTCAAGCGACATCAAAAAAGCAAAGGTCATAATCAGTCAGGACAAAATGGTATACGAGTCCAGAAAATTTAGACACCATCAATAGTAATTGATTCTCAAATTTAAATACTTATTATGTTGGTTTACTACGTCTTCGGTTTCAAATATCTGATCATTAATTCTAGAATAGAATAATAATAATATTTTTCATCATCAAAGGTCAATAAATCCTAAGGTATCATGTATGTGAGACGTATGTAAGACTCTTTTTTTCTTTTAAGTCTTTTTAATCGAACATGTAGCTCAAAAAATGGTGAAGGATTGGTTAAGAATGCACGTCCGTCCTAATAGCCTTGTTAAAATGTTATTACTATTAGATTCCTTTTTTTCTGGAGTATTCCTTGCAAGTAAGTACCAAATGAATATATGGCATATACAATGAAAGTTTTTGACGAAAGTTGTTGCACAATTGTGATATAAGACCTTACTCAAAGGGCGTGAGATATAATTTGCCTTCTTGAATTTTTTATTATTATGTGAGCTCTAATTCTCTGGTTTATAAATCGTATCTGTATAGACCAACTTATTATGAATTCTAAAAAAAATACCCAATCCCTACAGATATCATATTTTTCGAAACAATCTAACTAAACAAAGTACGAGATTTCACCAAATTCCACTCTAATCTAAAAAAGTCCTTCAAGGTTTTCCATATTAACAATTAAATACCTACCACTGCAGTTATTTGAGAAAAGTTCAATTTTTTATACCGCATTTTACTAAACAACTATGTTTTCTTGTTATTTTGATTTGAATAGATTGTAGAATAATAAAACAATACAAACGATGGGATTATGTCATTAATTTATTCTATTTACTTTCGGTCATGCGGTCTGATCCCATGCATGTTTAGTTTACGAAATTGAATATCTTTGTCGCAGTGAACCCAATCCGTAAGAATTTTCGAGCCCCGTTCGTCCAGCCCCCTCTTTCGTCCCTACAGCTTAAAGCACCTGCAGCAGGAGAACAATCCGTTATGTGCGTCAATTTACACCCGAAACCATTTCACGTATGCAGAGATGCTAGTGGCCACCGCCTAGCTACTAAATCAACATTTGGTTACACTATGACCCCAAACGTCCACACTTTGATTGAAATTTGTTTTTCTTGTTAACGTATTCTTGTCTTAAATGTCACCTAAACCGTGATCCTTTGGGTTAATATTGATCAGTCCAATAAGGCTAATTTCCCGTCTTTATCTTTATGGACCCTCCTCATCAGTACGGGTAGCCCATTAAATCGCATCATACAATAAAGTATTCTAATATCGTTGCTGGCCATCTCCGACTGCCATCCAGAAGCTAAATGTTCCGCCGCGATAGCAAACGTTTTATAAACCTACCCTTCGCATCCTGCATAAACATATTTATTACAAAACGCGCATATACGGTCGTTACTTGTACCTATACATATACAAAGAATCCATGTATCATTTATTCTAAATCCTACCCGGCCGTTAACTAACTTTTATTCAAAACACTCGAACTAATAATCAAAAGATGTGTATAGTAATAGGGCAAGAGTAGTAATAAACAGTAGTATCAGTAGTAATTCTCTGGTTAGCATACTGTAATTACGTTTGTTTTCAATTCAGTACATGTTGCCACAAATAATTATAAATGTCATATTACCCTTTCCCAAACTAATTTTATGAAAGAAAGTGAGAGTGAAAATGGAAGGATAGAATAGAATACACAAGTTATTATTTTGTCCGTTAGGAATAAGTAAAGGTTTAGGTCGGCATGCAGAGAGAACGGATTAAACCGCCAAATAGAGAGGAAAGAAATCAACTTTTAATAAGCCTATTCGAATTCATTTAATATATTTATCATTTGCTTACTGTGACGGGCATATCTTCTTTAAGTATTAGAAACGAATTTGTACAGTTGAAAATTAGGGAGTATGTCGGTTCAATCCTTATACATGTCGAATTTGATAAGCAATCTTCACTCTAAGTCACTTCGTCGTGATTTATGTTTGCAGTTACCAGAAGGTATGTTTATCTAAATTATGTAATTATGCGTTATGTATTTATACTTTCTTGTTCTTTGCATAGTATTTGGTGAAGAATTCGACACGGAAGGAGTGATCAACATATATCAAACGTCTAACGGATCGGTAGCGACGGTTAAAAATGGATTTATTTACAACTTCGAAAAGCTAGAACTATTATTTCGGCATGTCAGGATAATGGGTCGCATTGTACATATAAAACCGGTAACGCCTAAATTGCATAAATGATTGTACTATAACGTTTACGGAATGGTTTGATATTGATTAAATTAGGACTACTGCGATCCGCGGGATAGTATGGGCGGAATTAAAAATGTGAGACCAGTTGAAGAAATTCGTGAGCAAGATTCGTTGGTTGGGACATCGCATAAGAAGACGATAGAAATATTTGCACCGTCCTTACTAACAAATGTCGGTCGACAAGTTTTCGAAGGGCACAGTAAAGTTGTATTTGTCAATACTGTACGTCAATTTCAAGTCAATCTCAATTCAATTCATATCTTTTTTGTATATTTAATTGAATTTGTTCATTATAACAGGTCAGCATTGAGACCAAAAAACTAATGGCCGTGAATGGTGTTTACAAGGTTAAGAAATATTATGAAAATGATACTTCAGAACTGATGTTCTATTCCATTCTTGAAGCCTTACAGGGAATTGGTGAGTTAAATTTCGAAGTTAACTTTTAAATAATTTCAACTCTCCAACAACTCTCAATTTCAACAGTGCTTGTAAACAAAAACGGATCGTTACTACTACACCAGCCACCTATTAGTCTACCCATTTGTAAAAGCAAACGAGGTGCTGAATTTTGCCGCATAGACAGACAGTGTGGCCTTGGTGTTAATGGTGAAATGATTGACGTTGAATGTGGGTATTAATTTGTAAATGTATTTAATGAATGTATATATGTACGATAGTCTGTATATAATCTGTTTTGTTCATTTAGACCTGTCACGCACTTGCGGTTACATACCATTTGATGCTTTTGCACAGAAGTGCTTGAATCAGCGGTACAAAGAACGCCTGGTCTCTTTCTGTTGGAAATGCTCACAACCGTACCAAATTTGCGGAATAAATTTAAATTTAAATTCATTTGCAGGGATATGTTTATGCATCTACGCAAACGATGAAGAACGGTAACTTTTTGTAATTTTATTGTTTGATACTTAATGTCAGAACGTTTATTGAAATTAATGTAGGTGCAACGAATTGACGGCTTACTCCTGGCCAGAAGAAAAGTTTACAAGACTAATTCTACAATCTCACATGCAAAGGGATGGGGGGGCGGATGTTAACCTTGTTATTGGATATTATCCAATTCAATCAAGTTATAATACGGCTGCAGATTTTTGCAACATTTTCCGCCCATTGCTTGAAGAAGAGATGTATTGCTTGAAACGGTCTTTTTCTAAACTGCATGCCACTAAAGGCATAGTGCAAACAGTTTCATTTGTTGAAACTAAGGCTAGACTTACAACTTATGCTATGACACTTTTGCTCCACAATGTTTCAGTCGGTTGGAATCCAGACGGAAAAAGGATTATTACTAACATTCGTATAGAAGTACCGAATGAAGGGGTTAAATTCATATAAGCAAAAAAGCTAAAACCCAAAACATCAATTCATGTTTATTTAGTTAATGTTTATTTTCTCTTTTTAGACTGGAATTTGGTATTACGGGCGAGTATATGATATTAAACCGTCTTCATGCTCTACTCAAGTTATAGTTTTACTACAAATTCAAATGAGTCAATCACATACATCCCCATATCCTATGGATCCAGTCCGTGTCCGACCAACAGCAAACACATCAGAGTTTAAAACTCAATTTCGGATGATGAAGGAATGGGTTATGAAAGACAAATCTTCCATTTTTGAAAGTCTGATGCTTTCTTGTAATTTTAAAAATGAGCTGGACAGTGATTATGTTAACAATTTAGTAATTAGTTCCATTGCGAGTAATCCATCTGAAAACGTTGTTCTTGAAAGAGTTGAGAATGGTTTAAATACGCAACAGGTAATTAAAAAATTGTAATTTTTTATTACATGTATACATTATTATAATTATTTATTAAATGTATTTTAAGGATTTAGCGTACAAAAGAGGGAAAGACCGTGGAATAAGCGTTATTTTTGGACCACCAGGAACAGGAAAGACGAAGGTCTTAGCTTCATTGGCCTTGTGGTCGGCTTTAAAGGAGCAAAAGAGGGTTTTGCTTTGTGCGCCCAGTAATTATGCCGCAGATGGACTGGCACAATGCGCTTGTGCCTTGTGGAAAAACCCTGTCTTTCATGCGTCTATTATGCGCATTTATTCAAGAACCTTTGAAGACGAGTGTTTCAATCGAAACGGATTGGGTAATTGCATGAATCTGTTAAACCCACATTTGTTATAAACTAAACGCTATAAATGGATTTAGGAGAAAGTAATTTGCCATGTAAGATTTTACACGAAGATGTAATGGGGTCTCCAACTTGGAAAAATAATGGAAAACTACATCATATTCTCAAAAGTAGGTTTTGTTTATATTCATCATTGTCATCATTTTTACAAAGTTTTATAAATTGTATAGTGATGCGGAATGGGAACAGATTTTGTCTCACTCAATCTGAGAAGGATATGTTTGCCACGCATAAGAGGTCAATTGAAATGTCAATGCTTCAAAATTCTTCAATATTAGTCTGCACGGTTGGCAGTTTGTCGGACGGACGACTGGCCGAGTTTCAAGAATCCGGAGTGGAAATATTTACAATCCTTGTAGATGAAGCCGGTCAGTTGACTCAGCCAGCTATGATGGCATTTAATAGTATTAATTTTGGCCGAATAGTTTTAGCGGGGGATCACCAACAGCTACCACCTACGGTTATGTCATTTGCAGCCAAGTCTGCAGGTCTCAGTAAATCTCTCATAGAAGCACTCTCTTTGACCACTCTACCTGACACTGGGTCAGTTTTAATTAATTTATTGATTATGAGTTTGTGTGATGTATTTTAATGTTTAGATGGTATTTTTTAGACAAATAAAAGGTCAATGGAATACCAAATTGAACTGCCAAGGGAGAATGCACCCTGCAATTCGTCTAATTGTGTCTAAGTTGACATATAATGGGGATCTTGTGGATTCAGATTCGGTTCTCAATCGCGTTCCACCGGCCTATTTACCATTGGTGTTGAAATTAACACGGAATCGACGTGTTTATTGGCTTGACCATAATGCGTTAGAATCTAGGGTAATAAACTTTAGTATTTAGTATTTTTTTTATTATTTAAGCAATGAATCATAAGTCGGAATTTTCTTGCTAGGAAGGGACAAGTGTGGCAAATTGTGGTGAAGCCGACATTATTGCGGACTTCGTCTCTCAGTTACTATCTCTTGGAGTACCTTCAAGTGATATAACGGTGTTAAGTCTATATGAGCTTCAACGAGGAGTACTTACAACCCGCCTCTCCTGCCATGTACGAAATAATAATTGTTCAAATATAATTTAATTATAATACAAAATTAATTAATAATTATTGAATTTTGTTAAAGTCGGTCCAAGTGACTAACGTGGATGGTTTTCAAGGAAGGGAAAACACAATTATTATCATCAGTCTGGTCCGAAGCAATTCAGGAAAATTTGTCGGTTTTACAGCCAATCAAAATCGATTAAATGTTGCCATTTCTAGAGGCAGAGAACTGTTGATATTTGTTGGAAATCTTAAGTTTTTCAACAACGTGGAGCAACAGCTATGGGAGCGCCTGTTATTTTTCCTCAAAGAAAGTGAAGTTATTCTGTAAATAAAATTTCCCTTCTATTGTTAACTGCTTGATAAAATATTTTTGCTTATACTTACAATTGAATAAACTGATGGCCGATCCTGCACACAATAATTATGAAATATCCGTTCATCATTTTAAAACCCTATAATACATTTTAGATGTTTGGATAAATTTTTATATTATATATTAATTTTTTATTGTGATACAGGAAATTTTAGTCGCAGTCAATGTCCTTTCCGTCATCTAAATACATAAGCAAGATTGTTTATTCTAAAGCCTTATTATTTTTTGAATAATTAATAATTTATCCGTTAGTTCATCTAAAATTATTGTTGGGTTCAATTTTGTTAAAATATTAAAAAATCATCGGCTAGTCTTTAAAATGGTTACGTTAAATTAAAGCAAGTCAGATCAAGTAGCGACAAATCCCATCATTATTTTTATATGGAGAAGATACGTACCGTAGTTGTATATTTACTGAGTTTGTCAGTCCAGCGTTGAGAAACTACGCTCTACCGCCACCCAAGTTTTTATGATGTTAGGCTAAGAAATTTGGCGGATAGTTTTCAAATAAGATTCAATGTTTTTCCATTTTGAAGTATAGATTAAAGTGAATTCCTTCTCATACATTGTTTGAACGTCCGTTGCACCAGACAAGTACTATTTATTTTAAGTAATTACATAGCTGGGCATTTAAAAACCTCCTCCAAGCAGCTATATTAGCCCAGTCAATTGATATAACCTTCCGGGTGCTGTACTGTACGTTTGCCTGTCTCATTACTAAATGTACAAGTTACATTGTTAACTTGTTTACTGCTTACAGTTACTAATTTCTTCCTCCCTTCCATTTTACAACTACAAAGAACGTAGCTTTTTCGGTTTCTCTTGTGTAAAATGTGGGGGCACAGCCCCCACACTCCGTTGTTTCTTCCTTTTTCGTTTGGTTTCTTCAAAACCAAAGGTTGCAAAGCTTCTTTTCTTTGCCAAACGAATTTTGTCACTCAATGATGTTCCAGTTACCTGAAACTTCAGGTTTTCTTATCAAAAGTAATAAGGTTCATACTTTTTCAAACTTTCATAGTGAGGGGGGTAATTTTAAAGGTTCCTACACCCACGGATTTAGCCAAACGCACTCCTCTATCGGTTTTTTAAATACGGGTAGAGCAACAAATGCTTTAGACCTTTTTTACCCTGTTGGGTCCTTCTGACCCCCACGGGTACCTAAAACTTTGGATTTTGTCAAAAATAATCTGTAATTTGTTCATTTTGAGCAAAAGTAGAAGAACAGTATTTTGGTATAAGACCAGTGGGGGTATTTTTGACCCCCATGGGTCATTGGCTGGTCCAATTGGGCTGATTTACGAACTTGAATCTCGAAATCGGCCCTGGGCCCACTGTGCAAACATTCGGCAGTGTAGTGTCATTTTTACTCGAGTTATCGAGCGAACACACAGACACACAGACGGACAGCGTGCTCATATAAGCCCAATTGACTGGGCTAAAACCACATCACTACCTCGCTCACCTTAACATTTTCTACTCAACCCTTCACTCAGAAACTTTCTCTTGAATTTGTATGCCACCAAGTCCCTCTAGACCCCTCGACATCGTCCTTTTATGATTTAAATATTTATATTTAATTCTAAAAGATAGTAAAAGACCCACACACGTTTCAAACTTTTCACGTCTTTACAGAAACAGAAGCAAATAGCGTTAAGGCCTTCACAAATCTGTGACCAAACGTTAAATATTACTGGTTAGCCGGATTGTGACTTATTAACATGCATAAGGTTATTTCAAATCAAATCCAACTATAATACATCACGATAAAAAGAGGTAAATATGAAGGAACAATTTCATACCCATATTTTTTTAATCAAACTCTGACACACCCCTCTTACCACTCGCCCTCTTACCACTCGCCCTCTTACCACTCGCCCTCTTACATTTTAACCACCACACTCCTCAAAGAACACCACTCGGGCCCTAACCACTCCTTGGAGTGTGCTCAGCTATGAGTAATTACATAAACGAATTAAATGCTGTTAATTTTTTAGGAGTATCTACTACCGTTTTTTTGAGTAGGTAGCCAAGAAGAATAAGAATATAAAGTGAGGAAAAGGAAGGAAAACTAAGCTATAGTTCTACCTACAATAAACAACATACCCACACATTTGTTATCGCATTATTAATTTATAACCATTGGCAGTGTGATTCAGCATTTTGGTAGTCTTAATTTACCGGTGCCATAAAAACGTCTTCAGTATTAATGATAGGAATGGAAGAGTCTTTATTTTTGTAATTGATAATCGTCAAGGAAATTTAGTCATTAATAAACAACGGGCCAGTACAGCCTGACCATTGACCTTCTCCGTTTGGCCCACCTTGTCCACACCAACTGTTACACTAGATCCTGTAATAAACCGTAAGTATTTGTTAAACAAAACCGGTAAATATCAAGCCTAATTGAAGAATCTAGGAAATGGTAAGATCGAATTGGTCAGAAAATGTTAAACAATTGTTTTTGTACATTTCATCCGATTTTAGATGCTGTCAGTCTGGGGAGCGTTTTCAAATTTGGTGAGCTACGAGATATGTGCACCAGTCAGCGTGATACTTGTGGCCATCGCTTTTCTGGTTTTGACGGTGGCTGGTATTTTGATACTTCTTTCGTTGCCTGTGGTCTTATGGTTCTACCGGGACGATGTAAGATTCAGAATGACAAGGGATTTCGTCATCACGCTCCTTCCATTGTTTTTTTCTACGATGGACTGTCCATTAGATGCTTACATGGGAAAGCTACTACTATATCAAGTTATATTGACTACTTTATTGATTGTGGTGAAATACCTTGATGAAGCCTTGGGGATATTAGAAGACAACAGAGTTGTTATCTTTGGGCAGTGTCTGTTCTTTATGAGATTGATCATAAGTACCTACCAAATTTATTCCTGCATAATGTTGTTCCCCTATCTAGTTAGAGTCAATGAAAGTCAAGATAACTGCCATAGAGGACAATATAGTATTAGTTTATGCTACGCTGTTATCAACATTGTGGAATCGCTATACGATTTATATACCGATATAATGATCATTTAGTGCCAATAAGCCTTTGTTGTACCAATACGATGTGTCATATTATTTGTACATTTTAATAAAATCTCATTTCAATCTCATTTTAAGCATAAATCTTGTTATAACTTATCAATGTCCCCCCAATAATTTTTCTGCTTCTCGAAGTATTTGCTCTACATCTTCTTGATATGATTGGCCCAATTTTTTCCATTCAAATGAACGCTCCGTGTGGTCAACTGAATTCAGATAGTTAGTTTTGATTTGTGTTTTAAAATACATAGTTCTGTATTTTCTATAATTCCGCGTTTCCTTTAATAATAAACGAAATGTTAATTTGAAATAAGTTAACTTTTATTATTCCATATATAAAGAATTCATACTGTATGTGAGAAGAACTCGTCATCGATTATTTCCAATTCGGGAATGCCATATTCTATTCTAGCATTTAGTTGTGCCCCTTGTTTGGCGTTGATTCTTTTTTCTATCCGATCTTAATAAAACATTATACGCTACTTATTACTACGACATAAAAAAAATTATTCATATTAACTTACTAATAGGTATTTCCCATCTATTGGATTCCTTCTTCTTTAATAAATATTGCCAACATCCATGTTTGTCCGTCGAATACATCAAACATCCAACTTTAAATCCGTAATCTGAAAGTAATTAATACCCCTTATGCATTTTATTTTGGATAAATATATATCAGTTATTACCTAATAGGTTCATATTAGATACGACTTCATCAAGGTCAGTAGAGTTTAATGCATAGACTCTTGCTTCGTATCTCATTCGAGTCAGAATTTGAGCCGATGTCTCGTTCAATTTCACATCATATGATAAGTGTGAAGTAAGTCGATGGTACGACGCATTAATTGTGGAGCACCATGCTTTGGCACGGTTAACAATCGGCCCGTCCTTGAGCGTTAGCTATCACTTATAAATGCTGTTACTCCCTTTAAAGTATATTGTGGTTAAAATAAATCAATGTATCTTACCAATTCTACTAGTAGTTTTACCCATTCCTTCGTCTTTGCTGGTACTTGTAAAATATCAGCAATGGTTGTTGGCAGCTCTATGTCCATCAAAGAGAGGTCGCGTATTGATTCTGGTTTAATGCCAGTTCCGATACTGACAACCATAGAAGGTACCTAAGAAGGATTTACAATCATATTTATTCGTCCAGTAACTATTTTCAATTTTAGAAATAATTGAACGTACCGTAATTTGTTCGTTTAAAGCGATTTTAAGGAAGTGAAATTCCATCATAGTATCTAGCGTAGGGTTGTTCGACAGAAGGCCGCCATCGATGCAAGTCGATCCTTTTTGCCGTGGAAAAAAAGAGGGGGCAGCAGTTGTATCCTGTGCAATGGTTCTAATTAATGTCGTTAGGTCTACGTCTGAATTTTCAGCAATCTCGTCAGCTGAGGCGTAGTTTCTAAAAATTGTCAATGACCCAGGGCTGACTCCAATAGAAGTAGCAGTGATGGCAACTCTGAAAAAAATAGCCTGTTATCATAGCACTAATTCAAGTTGAAATATGGTAATGAATGGTAACAGACCTGGGATACAGAATATCTCCCATCGTTTTTTCTCCGAAGCTTTCAATTAGAATTTTCTTAATTAATTCTGAAGAACACGGCCGGGATGAAAACAACTTTTTGTTGTGACGCATGTAAAAGCGCTGGGCGTCAGTTAATGAGTGACCCGTATTAAGGTACAATGCTAAAAAACCACCCGTGCTTGTTCCGCTGTACAGATCGATAACATCAGATAAAGGTCCACCAAATTTCTATAAGTGAAAGATGTATACTACGTTCATAATAACATTTATAAAAATATTAAATGCTAGACAAACCAACCTCTTCTATTATCATCATTATTTGTATCGCAGACAGTCCTTTAACGCCCCCTCCGTCAATAGTAAAGATCATAGAATTGGCTGTAAATTTTAAAATAACTACTTATTGCGATTTCTTATGAAATTGCAAAATATATAACACTAGTCAGATAGGTCCATATTGAGTGTGTAATAAGGATTAACTGGACATTGTTTTGCCCACAGCACGTGTGCTATAGTGTGTGGGAAAATGCAGCAGAAGGAAAGAGTTTAAAAGTAAATCAGATGCATTTAAATTTTGGACACAAGTCTGTTGAGTTAAGGGACCCTTTGACCCCTTTTTTGACCCTTTTAGTACCGTTGGACCTTTTTCGGTTTTTTCATTGGATTCAACTAATGCTGGTAGTTTGATTTGATGTCTCGTACGCCCCTTACTCTTCATTGAAATAAGATGTAGCTTTCCCTTGACCTTCAGGAAGGTCAATGTCATTTTGTGTACTACCAATCTCGAGATATTTACATATTATTCAAAACGACGCATTGCACATCGAAATTAGATTACGCGTTAGGAGTGCATAGCGGTTACACACACACACACACAAATACCCTGACATTAAACTTGAAGTGATTAATATTTTTATATGTACATCTTTCGTCGTCAAACCCTGCCACACGTCTTTTCTCCAATAGGTTTGGGAGAGTCTTATGTAAAAGTGCATCCATAAGTGAACATTCCTTTTGAGTTACACTTGGCGGTGGGTCTGATCCATTTGAACAGCATCCAAATGTACAATGGGTATTTGGAGTTGCGCATCTGACAAATGTTTTAAACATATATATTATCTGTTCCATTAATTCAATAAATTTAATTAATATTCTATTACTGTCTAACCTGCGTGCTTTATTATCGCACAAAATCATGACGCAGCGGGCATGTTCATCGGTCATTTGTTGTGCAGCGTAATGTCTTGCGCTATTATTATTGTTGTCCCGTAATTCCAAATTAACTTTCCAACTAATCAGCTCCTAATCCAGTTTTTAACAAACGTTGAGCAAAAATTTTTTAGTTTGTTAGTTCTAACATTTTGCGTTACCATCATGATGATTTCTCTTCCGTATATGCCAGCAAGATGAAGTGGCGTTCTAAGCAAACTATTTTGAACATTGACGTTCGCTCCATAGCAAAGAAGTAGTTGTACAGACTTCAGACAGTTCTTACTGACCTGTGAGAAGTAAATTGGCATTGTAACAAATACTCATACAAACAATAGACGAAATATAGCAAGTAAGACATACTGCGTGATGAAGAGCCGTACTGCCGTCCGGTTCTTGAGCGTTGATATTTAGGCAACTATTTTCTACTTCTAAATAGCATCTGAGTTGTTTATACCCCTCTATTTTCAGCAGTGAATCTTTCTGCACATCCTACAAATAACCGAGCATTTTATTCGGATAATTATCATCAGTTGAGTTCAATCAAGTAACTAATAACCTGTGCAACAAGCCTCTTTTTTGGGAGAAATGTAACAAGTGGTTCACTTTCTTGACTTGCATTGTCCGATTTCGCAATTTTCGGTGAAGGCGGACCGCTTTCCATTATTAATTTTTATGAATACAAATTCTATGTTCAAGTGTAAAAATCCTTAACAAGACAACGGTCATCTGTGTTTAGAATCGCAACCGGGCCGACAAAAAAACGGTTTGCAATTTTTGGGAAGTATATAAATTCTGAACCGTAACGTCCGAAAACTCTCACCGACCAATTCGGTTAAACGTCCTTCAATATATATTAAGGCAGGATAACCTTTTGCTTTTTTATAGTATGGTATTAAACTGCGTGGAGGAACCCAGTCGGAAGTAATCTTACTTATAGTCAACTAAAAGTTGTAGAATTAACGAACGGTGTGGACAACTGTAGCAGTGTTAAGCCCAAATGAAACACTCGTTTATACCGGTCAAAATTTCCTTGACAATTTATAAGAAGAAACTCTGAAAAGCAGCTATTTTTTAACTTCATCAGAATCAAGATGTTTCCACTGTTTTTTGTCGTCGTCTTATCCTCAACTAGGTCGTCCAAAACCTTCGATTTCCGGTTTTTGTAACGATTTTAAACCCGTACGGGAAAACGCAATATTTTAAAGCCAGCTTGGAAATTGTAAACAGGTTTTCTTGTGAGAGATTTCTCAGGCTTTGGTAGCGCGTTGTGTTGATTATTTAATTTAATATCAAGAGATGCAGTTCTGAGAAACGAGTTTTTGTAACACGGTGTTATGTTGTTATTTCGGTTGTTTCGCCTGTACTTGCGTCGAAATAAATGTAAACAAATCTCTCTTTTGAATACAAACCGTTCCTTCTATGAACCAAATGGAATATTTTAAACATATTATGAAATTTTTTGCTTTAGCTTGTCTAAAATATCATGCCACGAGCCTGCTGCGTTATGGGGTGCCCTTATAATTGCCAAGTTCTGGTCAGAGCTTGGACAATCCAGATTATCGATTATTTATTTGTAAACCTTAATGCTTAATCCGGTGGTACAAAATTAATAAAAATAATCCCTAATCCTTAATCCAATAATTCAGACGAGGAAACATAGAAAAAACAGAGTACGGGTGTGTAAGGGCTAGCTTCCATGGGGTCACAAGTCTTTGTAAACCGAATTGACCCATTTACGAACTTACTCTCAGGTAAAAATTTGGAACCGGTAGCACCTTTCGTTCGAAAGTTATAATGCCTGCAGACGGATGGACACGGTAACTCCTGTAGCCCGAGAATGGCCTATAAATGATTATTGTTGAAACAGTTTATATATTGATGGAAGGTTAGGGGATATATGCACAAGGGCCATTGGTC